>VRYO01001878.1:32632103-32648162 GCA_009812075.1 Sialia sialis
CCCCTGACTACCCAACCCACCCCTTTTATCACATTTATCTTTATTAGCCACAACTCTGACCCATTGAGGGCAAGGCTGTTGCTCTTTTTATTGGGGCGAGCTTGCCCTCAATCTCTTCTTCTGCACCTACACTGAACAGGTCCAAGGAAGCATGCAGGGTTTTAGATGCTTTGGGTTTTTCTTAAGGAGTAGGATCACCTAAGTTGATATCCACTCGAGAATTTTAACTGCATCAGCTAAATGTGTTGTTATGAAATCGTCAATAATTGTGTCTGCCTGAAGACCCATCAATCAAAATCACTAACTTTGAAGAATATGGATTTAGATCTACATATGTTTTCATACAGGGATTTTAATACAGATTTTGGTAGACTAAAACAATGTATAAGCTTGAAATGCAATCTGAGATTGTTTCAAGCAGTATTTAGAAATACATGTTTTTTTTAAAAAAAGCTGAATAGTAGATTTTAAAATTCTTTAACATTTCAACTTTCCCTATTGGTAGTAAGCTTAAAAAATAGAGCATTTTTAAGAGGAGGAAAAAAAAGATGTTCAGAAATTAACCAGAACAAATGGAATGGGTTTCTAAGGAAAGGAACTCAGAAACTCATTATTAAAACTTTAGGACTGGGACTATTTCCATCTACTGCCACTGACAAAAGCCACCAGTCAACATCTCAGTCTAGCATTTGTAACAACACAGTTTCTAATGGTGAATTCATTATTAATCATAAAAAAAAAGAAAAAAACCAAAAACTTGAATTCAAATCATAAGTGCAAGGAAAAGCAAGCCTGTTTCTAACAACTTTCCTTGTACAGATATTACATGGTTGAGAGCTCAAATTTGTTAAACCCACACATTTTTAGAGAACTTTTACATGTGACCTGGTATGCAAAACACTTTTACAGTATGAATAAAACATAACTTTTGCAGAAACAGCTATCTTTGCCTGAATTTTTACTCATTATAAAAAGCAGAATTTTCTTTTGGAAGAAAACATTTTAACTATCAGAATTCCCTGGAAATTAAGTTATCTTCTTCTACTGCTAAAGAGAAGAAAATTATGAAAATAAACTACAGAAAACACTGACAGTTAATGCATCATCAGTGAGCAGAGGTTCTAAGGCAATTATATCTTCCTTTAAAATCAAACTAAAAGTTTTAAAGGTCTTGTTGTTTCCAGTTCATTAAGATCACCTAAAGTCAGGAGACCTAGGAGAGTAAAAGGACTTTACAAAAAGAAGTGTAAATTTACATGTTCAGAATCATCAGACAATAAGGTTCTTAGAGGTTATGGTTTGAAATTTCTAAATATTTGCTTTCAGAGTTTCCTTGTGTCTGTCAAAGACTGACATATCTTATTCAAACTCTAGACTCGTATAAAAATTTAATTTGGAAGTTTCTTAAATTAATTCATCTACTGTATCAGCATTATCATGCACATGGGGTTTTTTTGTAAGAATTACAAGAGTGGGACTGATCAGTAGTCATGAAGTGCCTGTATCTGGAAGCTATAGCTGCTTCAAAGGAAATTTAAAAGGTCAACTAGCCTAAAGGAGAGCATTAATGTTACTGAAGTCTCCATGAAGAAACCAGCATCAGACCTAGAAGAGTCTGCAGCTGGTGAAGCCTGCTGAGAAAGAGCCCCTTAGGGAGCATGACACAGAATATTTATCCAGCCAGAGTCAGCACTTTCTGCCCAAAGGGAAAATCAGCACTGCAACGAGAAGGGAACAAGTCTGAAGCTTGACAAGGAGCCAGCAGAGTCAGTGAAACTTTGAGGAGCCAGAGACATTAGCAGAGCAATCCTGAATCCTGAGGGTGCTGGCCGGAGACAGACTGGGGCTGGCTACCTGGTGAGAAGACACAGCCCAGACAACAAACCTGCAGCCAAAACCTGACATAAATTAGCAAAAAGCATCTTAAGGAAAAGGAAAATCAAGAAGC
Organism: Sialia sialis; assembly: GCA_009812075.1. Taxonomy (NCBI): domain Eukaryota; kingdom Metazoa; phylum Chordata; class Aves; order Passeriformes; family Turdidae; genus Sialia; species Sialia sialis. The sequence continues at coordinate 32,634,052 of VRYO01001878.1, forward strand.
AGGGGTAATGAGAAGATCAGAATTAGAAAAGTGAAACTTTTCGATTACAGTATTTTCATGATTATAAGCCGCACCTTTTTCACTGAAGAATCCAGCCTACCCCAGCAGTGCAGCTAATCATCAGGTGCGGCTTATCTATGAACAAATCCCAGTGAAATGCCAACCCAGAAGTGAGAGCCGGCCGGGGAGGGCCCCTGGGGCTGCCTTTAAAGGCTTGGCTGGTCTATGAAAACTGTTTGCAACTTGAGCACCTGACACCAAACCCCACTGGCGCGATTCTGTTACTAATTTGTTACTTTGTTACACATGGATCCTCACTTTAAAAAAAATTTAAAAAATAAAATTTAAAAAAAAGGAGGGAAAAAAGTGTGGCTTATATTCAGGTGCGGCTTATATATGGACAAATCCCGTTGTCTACCCGGCTACCCGGAGGTGCAGTTTATAATCAGGTGCGGCTTATACTTGTGAAATTACTGTAAGTTATCCAGACGGGAGATATGTTCTAGTTTAATTAATTCTTCCAAGGGTTGAACTGTACTAAAAACCTGATACTTTCATGATTTATTTTTCTAACAGGGAAAATAAACAGATGAACAAAAACTATAAATTTTCTGAAACACAATACCAGATATCTAGATAAACATAATTATAAACACATACATGTTACCACACAATTTGAGGAAGAAGTACCTGTAAAAACCAGGGTAGAGGTATCTAGCTTACAAATATTCACTAAAAATCATGGTTACACGTGTCTTCATTAATAGGAAACTAGAGGAGAAAAGGTTTGGGGGGAAAGTATTATATTTTAAAAGCATCTCCTTTAAAGAGCAGCAGGGTAAAAATTGCTCTGCCATCTTAATACTACTTCACTTTCAATAAATATAGATGTTTTCACAGAAACTAATGAAAACATCCACTGTGTTCCCTATGATTCATTGGCAATCAAAAGCACTTCCTAATTTGCAATATGATGATCTGGTGCATTGACAATCATTCAAAAAGATTACTTGGTTTTAATATATTTTGTCTAGTGAGAGGAAACAACAGCTTTGCCACAGCAGATCGTCATCTGTCACAACTGCCATAGACACCTGCTGAGAGTTTAGTGAATGCAGAACAGGGGGAGCTCACCCTGTGTCCCTCTTTGCATCCTGGCCCGTGTGAGCGGGGGTCTGCAGCAGAGCAGAGCATGGTGTACCCCAACACAAGGCTGGGAGCAGAAGTTTGCACTGCAGGGCACTGTGCCAGCCCATCCTCATCTTCACAACTCCACATACTCGACAGAGCTTGCCTGACAATTTGAACTACCAGTTGAATCCAGCACGAGAGCTCATGGAGGTAAAAAAAGAGCCAAACAACATTCTAACACATCCTTAACTGATGAGAGTTAATGAGGGGCGTTCTCAGATAAATGCTTTCCTGTTAGATTTGTGGTCAGTGTGGTTAGCCATGGTGTGGTTTCAGTAGTATGAGTACCCATCAATCCAACCATATTTCAGAGCTCCCCTGAGTACATATACACGAGGCAGAAATAATGGGACTGAAAAACAACAGGCTTAATGAAAAATTTAGAAGTCTAGGGGGAGATAGAAAAAGATCATAATGGAACTAAAACTGAAACAAATTCTTAGGTAGCTTTTAGTTATTACTATATAACTGTCAAGTTAGTACTAGCATTTGAGCAAAATGTATGTGTCAGTTTCTGAGTTCATTTAATAAACACAAAACTTTTTAGAAAAATGTAGCAAGTATCAAAATTTTGAATGTATTCCATAATAGTTATGATAAAGATCTTACTGTAGTGTTTTCCAGAAATTAATGTTTAATATTAAACTTGTTCAACTATTTTTTTCCTTTCATGCCTTTCAACAGACAGATAGTGAAGGAAAATTATACTGCCACACAGTCTGCAACACACAGTTTCTGCTGGTAGAATTTTTTTCTCTTTGAGCAGAATAACTAAATAAACAAGTCCCTAACAAGCAGTTAGAGATATTAAATTGTAGATATGCTAAAGTGTTTTAACAGCTGTGGATGAAAATATGGAGCTATCATACATGTTATTGTGGATACCACTCAAATAATTATTGTAAATTAATCTGAACAGGAGAATAATTTGTAAATATTTCCGACAATGTCTTTGTTAATCTTCATCAGGAACCATTGACTTGGAAAACCAGAGATATTTGAAACCTTCTTTTGGTGGTTAATTGAATTCACTGCATAAACTCACTTTTGAGGATCTAGTCATCAGTTCACACTGTTGCCCTTCTCATCAGCCTTTAGCAAAAGAACACTGGTATTTCACATCTGCAGAGGCATCCAAATGGCTAACACAACTCAAGTATATTGCATGTCTAATAAGGAAAGAGATCACCTTCATTTTTCTTTTTTTCTCTTTGCATGGAGACATTATCTCCCAGAAAGAAGTGCCTTGGACTCAAAAATTTATCATATTAAACTTTGATGCCTATTTGTCATACAAATACTATGTAATATATCCTCTGAATTTTGTTGGGATGGATGGCAATTTTCAACCCAAATATAATTCCATGCACAGGTGAAACTTAACTACCCCAAAACTTGCAAAACACATTAATACAATTAAAACCACCATATATGGATGGGTAAATTGTATATTTTTATTGCTTCTGCTGTAAAGTAATAAGGGACAATACAAATCCTAGTTATTCATACAGAAAAACACCAAAGTCTTCCTTTATATTCAAGGAATATTCTTATTGCAGTAGTTCATCATCCCAATGTTTTAACTAAATCAGAAGTGGTTAGAATCCAAACTTGTTTCTTATTAAATACATTTCCATCCTCTTATATTATTTGAAATACCTGGGCAATTTACCTGTCACCATCGTTTTGTCTGATACCTTTTTTAAAGGGAGAGTTATTTCCCTGCCTAACTTACTAATCATTCTGAGGAATAATATATATAAAATGATTTGAAAATATCATCTGAAGGAGGTGATAACTGCACAACCCATCTGACTTGAAAATACAAAGAATTTGGTTCAGGCTATTGTGCTATCTTTTACTGTCTTCTCAAGAACAGTGGGGAAGTGCTTTGTTCTACCAACTGACAGAGAATAAATATTTTTTAAGCATTTAAAAGAATTAAATACTCAAATTAGAATTCTCCAACATCAGTATCATAATGAAATTGGTAGAACCATAGAATATTTAGATTGGAAAGATATGTAAGATCATGAAGGCCAACCATTGGACTAACATGGCCAAGTCCATCACTAAACCATGTCCCTAAGGGTCACATCTACATATCTTTTAAATGTCCTCAGGGATGGTGACTAATTCCCTGGGCAACCTGTTCCTATGCTTGATCACATTTCAGTGAAGATTTTTTTTTCTAATGTCTGATCTAATGTCCCATCATTGTTTTCTTTCAGGTGCTTGTAGAGAGCAGTGAGTTCTCCCTTGAGGCTCCTTTTCTGAGTAACAGAATAACCATGCCCAGCTCCCTCAGCCTATCCTCACGTTGCCCTTTACTGGACATGCCCCAGCACGACAACGTCTTTTACTATTCAAGGGGAACCTTATCACTCTCTTCAACTGCCTGAAAGAAGATTGCAGACAGGTGGAGGTCCATCTTTTCTCACAGGTAAAAAGTGATAGAGCAGAAGAAAATGGTTTCAAGTTGTGCCAGAACAGATTTAGGCTTCATAATAGGAAAAAAATTATTCCACTGTAAGGGTGGATAAGCAATGGAATAGGCTGCTCAGAGAAGTGATTGGATCACCATCTCTGAAGATATTTAAAAGACTGTAGATGTGGCCTTAGGGACACGGTTTAGTGGTGGTCCTAGCAGTGTTTGATTGATGGTTGGACCCAATGACCTTAGATGTTAATGCCAACCTTAATGATTCTATGATTCTATCAGCTGCAGCCTCTCCAGCACCAAGTACCGAGAGACAATCACTGCCCTGGCTTGCTGGCCTCACTATTTCTGATACAGCCAAGATGCCACTGGCCTTCTCAGCCAAGACGCCGCTGGCCTTCTTGGCTGCCTGGGCACACTCTGGCTCCTAATCAGCTGTGTCAACCAATACTCCCAGGACCTTTTCCACCGGGCAGTTTCCCAGCCACTCTGCCCCCAGACTGTGGCACTGCCTGGGGTTGTGGGGTTGTTGTGACCCAAGTGCAGGACTCATCACTTCACCTTGCTGAACTTCATGCAATTGGCCATGGCCGATCCAGCTATAGAGCTCTGGATCCAGCCTGTCCAGAGCGCTCTGCTGAGCCTTCCTACTCTCCAGCAGATCCATACTCCTGCTCAACTTGGGTCTTGCCTGCAAACTTGCTGAGGGTGCACTTGGTCACCTTGTCCAGAGCATTGATAAAGACATTAAACAGGACTGGCCCCAGTACTGACCCCAGGAGAACACCACTTGTGACCAGCTGCTCACTGTATGTAACTCCATTCACTGTCATCTCTGCATGGCTTGGCCTTCCAGACAGTTTGTCACCCAGGGAACTGTGTGCCCATCCAGGCCATGAGCAGCCAGTTTCAGCAGGACCGTACTAAGGGAAACAGCCTACTTACGTTTAGATGAAGTTGATTACTCCACTGACCAATTACTTTGTATTCTGTACTCTTGTTGGTGATTTGATACTGAAAAATATCATAGCGTCCAGGAGCATCTCCATTTTCATTGAAAACAACAGGTGTTCCAGCACTCCCTGAAAAGAATATTAAAAATCAATAAAAATCTTTGCAGCATTTTTTAAAATACATATTAAAGAAAAAACATTAACTAGCAATTGAACAAGTTTATGCAAGTTTAGTATGATAATAAATTCAAAAACCTCCCAGAGACAAAATGTATGTTATTATCATCATCACAATATCTACCCTATGATTCTATGAAAATAATTTTAAAATATAATTCTTTGCAGTCTTTTTCTCTGGTTGTTTGGTTGGGGGTGTTTTGTGTATGTATTATAGAACATTAGGAAATTCTAGGATAAAACAGAAATGAAGAAATTTCTTTTAACTTGAAGAAAGAGATAATTTTACTCTAATGTGTGTATACTTGGAAGTAGGCAAAAAATAGCAATCGTGCAATGAACCACATAGAAAATTTCCCCGTTAAGTACAAAAATATTATTGATATCAACTTAAGAGCCAATACTCATAAAAGAATTTGAGATGCAAATGTTTAAATTGTGTCAGTATGCAGTTTCTAGCACTGACCACATATGCAAAAGTATTTTATCAAAATAAATTGAGTACATCAGCTGTGCTTGCTGCTCTCTCCTCTGTACATGACACTGCCTGACAGAAAAGGCCATTGCTGAAGCTGTCAAAAGTTATAAATCAACACTGTTCTTACTTCGATCAACAAAATGTTCAAAGATTGAAAATTACACATCTACCTTGGCAACTACACCAGCCAAATTAGAACACATTTTGATGGATTCCCTCAAGGTGACATAAAGGACCTGCACTCCTGCAGAGACTTTTCAAATCTACACCTCTTTTCCAAATTTTATATGTAGGTGAATCATATTTATAGTTGAGGTCCATTGAAGAAAAATACAAGTATGCTACTCTATTTCAGTGAATGGAGATGAAATTTATCTTAACTGCGGGAAAAACCCAACCCACCACAAAATTCCCCGACAATGTTTTCATATTTCTTCTTGTGAACATCCAAGAAATGAATAGCCAGTTCATAGTAAATTCCTACAGTATAACACATGTTAATGTATCACCTACACATGCTAAATCTACTGTAAGTGGATTCCAGAGAATGAAAAAAAAAAAAAAAAAGTTTGAAATTCTGGGTATCTCTCGAGCAGAAATGAGATAGTAGAAGTGGGAACAGCCTGCACACTCCAGGATTTGTATATCTGTATATCTTTTGTATATCTGTCTGTCTCTTTCCTATAACGTATTTTGTTCTCTAAAGCATTTTGTTTTGTATAACAGCTTTCATATAAAATTGATATCCAGTGAAATAAACAGTGTTTTGAGAGTGACAATTGGCACATTAAATACTGTGCCAGCTTCACAGTTCTGCCAGAAAAATTCTGGCTGCAAAAATGGGACATGAGCAACCATGGAAGAAGAGTATCAAAAATTATGTGTGGTAAAGACTTAAAACCCCATGAAGATAGAAGAGACTCAACAGAAAATTTTGTAAAGCTCTTCATGCTTTGCCTCCAATTCTTTTGACAGAATGAAGGGCAAGAAAAATCCCAGTCTACAATCTATCAAGCAATGAAATTATTTTACACTGTTCACACAGCAGGTTGATGCAATAAATTTCTTCCACCCAATAAACACATACTCAGCTGTTGTTGGTACATAGTTACGGAGATAACCTTCAAAACATTACCCTATGGTAACAATAGAATTCATCTTTCCACTCAACAGCATTTAGATACCTCATGGAAATACTGTTATTTTTATGAATAGATAGGAAATGTCCTTGGTATCCCTTAAGACAAATGGGAAGTTAAAACATTATTATGCTCACAACAGGAGTGTGAGCTTACAATATATGGATGGATTTAGAAATATCTTGTGGTGGTTTTTGTTGGGATAAAGTTAATTCTCTTCACAGTAGAAGAAATGGTTGTATGGTACTCTGATTTGGATTTGCGCTGAAAACTGTTGATAACACACAGGTTTTTAAGCTACTTCTGAGCAGCTTCTGAGTGCTTTTCGCTTTCATCCATTCTACCTTTGGGGTAGGCTGGGGGTGCACAAGGAGTCAGGAGGGGACACAACCAGGACAGCTGACCCCAATTGACACAAGGGAAATTCTCTACCATATAGCATCATGTTCAGCATATAAAGATGGAGAAGATGAAGGGAGAACGGGACATTTGGGGAGATGGCACTGTCTCATTCTTATGTGTGATGGAGCCCTTCTTTCCCTGGGGATGACTGAACACCTGGCTGCCCATAGCATGAGGTGAATGAAGTCCTTTTGCTTTGCTTATGTGTGCAGCTTGTGCTTCACCTATCAAGCTGTCTTTATCTCAAACCATCTGCTTTCTCAATTTTACCCTCCCAGATCTCTCCCTGATCAAGCTGGTGGTGGAGGGAGTGAGTCTGTGTGATGCTCAGCTGCAGCGGTTAAACCACAATACACGTAAAAAGAGACTGACTAGTCAAGGCCACAACCACCTTTCTTTTTTGGCGTTGTGCTGTTCTCAGCTAGAGCTCAACAGTATCTCATGCTGTGCACCACAGTCAACAGGGACATAGCAACTTGCTAAATTCAGCAGCCTCTCAAACTAAGTCCAGCAAGATTTTTCTCATGCAGCAAAAGTCAAACAACCTTTGTCAAGTTAATAAAAACAAGCTTCCTAAAAGCAGGAATAACAAGATTTACATTCCCCAACACTGAGAAAAAAACACCATCCCTTTGTTAAACAGAAGATTTTAGAAAGTACAGTAGCAGTCACAGTTCCTGCTCTAAAGTACAGTAATGTCACTATTATAAGCCCCGCCTTTTTCACTGAAGAATCCAGCCTACCCCAGTAGTGCACCTAATCATCAGGTGCGGCTTATCTATGGACAAATCCCAGTAAAATGCCAACCCGGAAATGGGACCCAACCAGGGAGGGCACCTGGGGCTGCCTTTAAAGGCTTGGCTGGTCTATGAAAACTGTTTGCAACTTGAGCACCTGACACCAAACCCAGCTGGCAGCGACTCTATTACTAATTTGTTACTTTGTTACACATGGATCCTTGCTTTAAAAAAAAAATAAAATTAAATTAAAAAAAAAAAAAAAAAGGTGCGGCTTATATTCGGGTGCAGCTTATATATGGACAAATCCCGTTGTCTACCTGGCTACCGGGGGGTGAGGCTTATAATCAGGTGCAGGTTATGATTGTGAAATTACTGTATATTTTATTGTGTTTTAGCAATGCTGCCATAACTTGTATATTCTGTTAACAAGGAGACTATTACTTTAATCCATGTCTTATTATATTCATATTCCATTGTGGAATGAAACATTTCATTAACTATAACTAGGAGGCACATGTGCTAATAAACCATTAGCTGCATAACCAGGAAAGCAAAATTAAAGGCATTTGAAGAAAACCTGTGGATTTGACCAGTGGTTTCCAAAGTAACAAATGAAATATAGTAGCAGGAGTCTTAAAGGTATAAGAACAGAATAAAGGTGTAAGACAAACTAGATGTCTCAGGGCTATAAACTTCCAAGGTTAATTATTATTCTGAAAATAGCATTAATCTCATCTCAAGAAAAAGATGCCCTGGAGAATGATCTGAATGAACAGTACTTCTGAGAATTGATAGTCCTCAAATTGGAAAGGTTTTCTAAGAAAATATACTTTGTTGGATAGTCCATCAAATAAAAGTACACACTTCTGTGGAAAAACTCATTAACACTCTATACAGACCAGATAATAAACCATATGGAGAAGTACTGTAGCTGACCATAGCAACCAATTCATCTGAGGAGCCAAACCTGGATTCAGTATAAAGCATTCTAACAAACGCCATGGAAGTATACAAGCATCTCTTTTTCTGACAATGAGATACGCAGAACTGAGCACTCTTATATCTGGCACTGCCACATATAGTCTATCATTAACATTGCAGAGAATTGCATCGTAGTTCAAGTTTAAGACAGAGAGAATTTAAATGTTCCTCTTACTGAACATTGAGGTCTGCCTGCTAAAATTAAATTTAACACACTGTGGAGAGAAAGTAACACAGAATACCATAAAGACCTGAGCTAGTGAGCCAGGATTACATAAATTCCAGCTTAGACAAAAAGTACTTTGAGAAACCACAAGAAACAGTTCTTCAATTGAGTATTTATATTAAAGAATTAACTTGGATAGCTTTTTTAGGAACCACATTCATTGGAAGCCATAATAGGAAAAATGTTATTTTTGCTTAGGATAAATATAATGCTAGTGTAGAAGACCATAGAGAATAGAAAGCAGGCTACTTCTTAAAAAAAAACAAAACAAAGCAAAAAAAAACCCCAACAATTTCGCTGATTAAAATATTTTAAAAGTGATCATTTAATAAAATATCTAAAGAGAAGTGAGGGAACTATGTCTTTGAGCTTTTTCATATTTTATTCTATATGTGGTTATGTTGCTATGTGTAATTTTAACTCATTAATTACTCAGGTAATTGTATTCAATCTGTCACCATTTTAACTAAATTTTTATTTTATTCTGGATCTCTAAAACAAAAGTACCTGGTAGAATTTCTGGACTACATAATATGCACAGATAACTATGGAAAATCATGTCTGAGCTTTTACATTTTTCATCTCTCCTTCATGGCAATCTTTTCTGGTTTGGTTTGGGTCGGGTTGGGGTTTTCTTCAATACAAAAACATAGTTACTGACTTATTTGGAGATCAGTTTCAGAAGTATCTCTTTGCTGAGCAAAGGCTATATTTACAGTTTTTAGCTTTAAAGTAATACTCTGTCACTGAAAGAAATTCTCCCTCCTCCTTCCCACTTTGCAGCAATCAGCATTAAACAGCCCAGGGTGTTAAACTAGCACCTCAGTTAGACATTTCAGAATGTTTCTGTGACCTCAGCTGTTTATGAGCCTTTCAAAATGCAGGTTAAACTACCCAGAAAAGTTATTTACAGAAGAAAAATAGTAAAATATATGAGGTTTTAAAATCGGATTCAAGGCTGTGATGGACCCTTTTGGATTTTCAATGCCTTACACAGATATCAAGGAGGACTTTGAAAATTCACATTCTTGTGAAGAAATCCTTAAACATGTACCTTGATATTCTTGAGATGCTGCTCAGCAACAACATAATAATTCATGTGCCCTCTTTGTCAAGTTACATTTCACATGATTCTAAAATATCTCCTCTTGTAGTGCAGACTGTAATACTGGATCCCTGTGAGGTTACAGGGTGCACTTGGCCAATGCCTTCCAGTGAAATTCTCTTTACACTTCAGGAAGTGGAAAAGAATTGGATTGACTTGTATAACACAAGTTTATTTGTAGTACTGGCCAAGTGCATATATAAGTGATTAATATATAAAAGTTCTTAAATTAAGAACAATGCTGAGCCTTATTAAAAAAAAATCTTCTAAATTAAATCAACATACTTAGATTCTTATATTGTTATTTTTTAATGTTTTATTATGCGTCCCTGTTAGTTCAGTACCTTGATAAAATCACAGAAAAGTGGTTGTGTTGATAAGTCTCACAACTGCCCTTAATAGAATATTCCAACTCTAGCGGAGCAGATCTCATTATAAAGCTTGATACCAGATACAAATCTTTTATTTATGAAGTCGTATTTCTATGGATTGATATTAATTTCTTTTTTTTTTTTTAATCTGAAATTAAAATTACTTAAACTGTCTTCATTCTTTGAGCTGTTCAACATAAACTACTTTATCAGCAATGAATCTAAAAAGGCAAACCTGGATTCAAGGGCAGGCTTAGGAGAATGGAAGTCAAGCAGTTATGTATTATACAATTAACTACTGTACATCAAAACTTCAGAATGCACCATCTCGTAGCATTCAGCTTTATGGAAAGCCTCCTCAGATTTACAGTATCAACTCCTCTTTCATTAATTCATGCAAACAGTTTCAAGTACTTGAGTTAAGGATTCTGATTTTTTTAATGAACATTTCATTCTAAATAGCTTTTAAAAGGAAAAACATACTGCAGAGATGTGCATGAACAAAATTTTTCTCAGGAAAGAGGGAGAATTACTATTTGAAGTTTCAGGACCAAGAGTTCCCAGAGAAGAAAAATTCATTTTTAAAATTAGGCAAGATGTTTGACAATGAGACAAATGAAACAGAAGGTTGAAATTGAATGAATGGAAAAAGTAAATACATATAATAACATTAAAAAAAACAAAAAACAAACACAAACAAAACCAAAAAACAATAAACAAAAAAGCCAAAGAAAACTATAAACACCTAATCAGAACTAGTAACAGTTAATTTGTGACTGTCAGCTATCAGAGAAAGAATATACAGTGTACCAAGCCATGTGAGGTTTGTGATAAATGAAGCCATTATCTGCTCAATCTCCACTCAGCAGACATTTCAAACAATGAGCAATATGGTTGCTAAAATAAAAAATGGTGACTGTCTTACACCTATCCAAAATCTGAAACGACTTCTTTTCATGCTTCCTCTACATGTCTCAGTTCAAGATTAGCACAATAACAAGGATTTCATCCAGCTGCAATAAACACAGACCTTTAGTGACATTTTAAATATCCTAAGATATTGGATACATCCAAACAGATATGCAGAATATGCATATGACAGAGAATCTGTGCCTTTCTGAGGCAGCAGCTGGAGGCCAGATGGATACCCTGGGGTATCTTAAATGGCATTTGATGCCCATGTTTAGGCAATTTATCTTACTTACCACAGGGCAAATTCTGGCTGTTCATGTATGAATGCAAAAAATAGAATAAAAGAGAAACTAGGAAGGCTAAAAGAAATGAATTATATACAGATTTGGGGCATATGTAATGCAAATTATGGTGGTACACTTTACAAAGCTTATAGAGAAAGTAAAAAAATTGGTATTGAAATAAACCATATAAATCAATTCCAGGTCATGCAGTACAATTTTACATTTTGGAAGCTGATGGATGAGAACTAAAGCTGAGGTTTTGCACAGAAGTGTATAATTTATTTGATGTCTTGGTCCTCAGCATAGTGAAAAAATTAAGATTGTGCATTTCTATGAGACGATCAGTTCATTCCACTCTTGTATAACATCAGCCAGGACAAGCACCATAAGCACATGGTATTTAAAATAACAAAAACAAGTAGAGCTTTTTTTCCTTACAGAATCTATTAGCACTTCTTCCCCCATCAAGCACTGAGACATGCATCATAAAACTTACCCTGAAATGAATAAAATTCAGAGATGAGACTGAACTCTAGCCATCAACAGTATAGGAGTAGTAAAAAGCAGTTGGCCCCATCATTAATTAGTTGGTGTAACAGTGGGTATTAAAAACAGTGATCTAAATGCAAACTGTGGTTCATGCAGTCCTTCAGCTACAACTTCAAGAAGAAAATGAAGGAGAAAAATTCACATTTTCCTTGTTCCCTCCATTCTCTCCTCCAGCATCTGCTATTGGTCACTCTCAGCAAATATACTTCAGTAGCGAAATTTTTGTTCTTACCCTCTAGCAAGTAACTCAACCCAGAATATAAAAAACCAGAACTCTAGCTCCTCTCCTTAAACACCTTGAGTCTACTATCAGGAAATATATATACCTGTAATACAACTGTATCACAGATTAAACTTTGAATTTTGCCAGATAAAGAATTAAAATTGGTAGACATCGGTCTGTCACATGCTATGGGGCCAGAATTGGGAAGGCAGTTTCGTATCTCCCAGTCTGGACTCAGCAAGGCTATGCTTTGACCTCTCCTCCCAGTGGTGGGGCAACGCTCTGTGAATGACCCTCCCTACTCCCCTGCTAACAGGGAGGGGTAGGAGATGTAGATGACCTTCTTCATAGGTAGGGGCTACAGCAAGGCAGGAATTATCACTGTGGCCTTGTCAGAAGCATCCATCAAGAAAAGCAGGTGATGAATGAGGTTCTGATGGGGAAGGAGCTACTGAAGGACAGAAAACGAGTCCCTTTGAACCTCCCCTGCCACCTTAGCTCTGCTCCTTTCACCTCTGGAAAAGAGACAGCTCTGCCCACATGTGGGAGGGGGTATTGAGGAGAAGAGGAGAGGGAGAGAATAAGACAAAAAGCTTGCTGTTCACTAGATGTAGCTAAAAAGCTCAGTGCTACCAGCATATTTGAAAGAACCCAGACTCCTTTTATTCTGCACTCAAAAAAAAAAATCCATAGAGACAGGTTTCATCTTAAAATCTGCAGGATATATTGTGTGCCAGAGAAGATTGATTCAGTTCTACAGCTGAAGAATCCAGCAAATCAAAAAAGCCCACAGCTCAGGGAACGGATATTGTATGCAATAGGAACAGATCACTCAATCCCCTAAAGATCAACACATGGTATAAAATTCAACTGAGAGATAAATACTACTCTAGTAACATACTAAAATAGTAGCAGGATGATGTGACATTATCTAGTACAAGCTAGCAGCTTGAACCAAAAGAGGAAGCTATAAGGGGGTGGTTAGTTTTCTCATAAAAAAATGTGTGAATAGATGCATAAAGTTTTGTTTGCTCAGTATTATAAACTGGATAATATCAAATGATCTTTGGTGGAAAATGGTCATTTTAATGCTATCAAGTTCATGTGCATATTTTGGTTTTAAATGTTGCAGTTGGGCATTCTTACTTTTTAAACATATTTTGCAGCACACGTAGGAGCAAGCATATTTCTTGTAGTCCCTCTGAGAAGAGTTCATGGCTATAATTTTCCATTTTACACACACACACACACACACACACACACACAAAAAGTAGTTGACAAGCTGACACATATGCTGGAATTTAGTGGCAATGAAAATGTGAGAAATCTTTTCACAAATACAACCACAAGTATTTTTATTCTTTTTTATTACCAAATGAATATACTTTAAGTAGGCATGAATTTCTCTATCAGGATCATCTGCAGACCCCAGCAACACAACCATGTTATGTGAACAATATATGCACACATTAGAAGAGTTTCCATGTCATTTATTTATGCTGTCATGATTCTTCTGGCAAAAAAACTTCTTTCAAGAAGCTGTAGCTATATAAAGCCATTCAAATAGATCAGAAGAAACTGAGAGCATGCAGCAATGTCCAAGATATTCTGCAACTTTTTAACCTAAAACTCTAATTAGTATACTCCTAAGAAGCAGAGAATAATTGTCTTCTGACCATAAATCATCAGTTTATCTCAGTGTATACAAAGACTCACCAAGATATACCTGAGAACTACACGACATGAGAAACCTGGGTGCACCCTGCCTGTATCTGTCCTCACCATTAACTATCATGAGATACTGAGGATCCTCCTTATCCTACTTTTTCCATTTTCCCTGCTGTGTGCACTCTTTGGCAAAGGTTTTGTTTTGCTTCCCCCTTCCTTTTATTATTTGGAGGGACAGGGAAGGTTGTTGTTTTGGTTTTGTAGTCTTGGTT
>VRYO01001878.1:32649162-32665154 GCA_009812075.1 Sialia sialis
GGTCTACCCAGCTACCCAGATGTGCAGCTTATATTCAGGTACGGCTTATAATCGTGAAATTACTGTACTTATTTCAGCGCTGCTGAACTCATTCGCAGTTTTTTGTCATGTTTCAGGTAAAAGCTTACCAAGCTGACAACTGACAGAGTGACAGAGTGTCTTTCAGATGAAACCAGACTATTTTTCATCAGCCTGCACATACTGAATGTGAGAAGGCAGAGATGAGTTACAGCTCTCCCTCTTCAGACTCTAATCTGAGCATGTACTTCATGCCAGGATGAAAACATGCCGAGCAGGTACAGTAATTTCACGATTATAAGCCACACCTTTTTCATTGAAGAATCCAGCCTACCCCAGTAGTGTGGGTAATCATCAGGTGCGGCTTATTTATGGACAAATCCCAGCAAAACACCAACCTGGAAGTGAGAGCAGGCCAGGGAGGGCACCTGGGGCTGCCTTTAAAAGCTTGGGTGGTCTATGAAAACTGTTTGCAACTTGAGCACCTGACACCAAACCCCGCGCTGGCGCAATTCTGTTACTAATTCATTACTTTTTTGCACATGGATCCGCGCTTTAAAAAAGAAAAAAAAAGGTGCGGCTTATATCCAGGTGCAGCTTATATATGGACAAATCCTGTGGTCTACCCGGCTACTGGGAGGTGCGGCTTATAATCAGGTGTGGCTTCTAATTGTGAAATTACTTACATACATATCTCTGTGAACTTCACGAGTCAAAGACACTACGATAAAATGTTTCAGATAAGGAAAAAACTGAGTTAATACTAGTAACTCACAAGTGCTTGTACAGTCTCAGAAAGAAAGACTTCTTCCCTTTCCACCCCAGAAGAATTCCTCTGCTATGGAACCACATGAGAGGAAGGAAATGTGGAGCTCAGTTAAAGCCCAAAAGGTACTGGGGGCTCATGAAAGGAAGATCATCAAGGAAAGCCACACACTACTATAGGAGTCAATGGAGACTGTGAAGTGCAGGAGCTAGTTAAGCTGCAAGGGCTGTCTGCAGAAAAGGTGAACATCTGAAGAGCCATCTATATTTCTAGGTGCTTTTGGACAAATGTTTTTTAGAATTTTCCAGCCCCTCAAGCAACTTCTCCATACTAATAGGCTCCTGAGGCCAGTGAAAATAAAGTAAATGTTCTTTGCCTCAGGTAACAGCTGCCTGGGGAGTGAGACAGCAACCTGGTGAATAAAGATAACCATCCTTAGAGTAATTGTAAAAATATCAAAATGGGAAATGGTCCAGCTAAAGGCTTCATCCCCAAGACAAGAATTGCTCTGCCAACTCCAAGAGATCTTTTATTTGTGATCTTGCTCCTCTGTCTCCAGGCTCTTGGAAGTCCTAGACCATGGCCATAGTTCTCAGATATCATTACTGACATCTTAGGATTCTGTTATTACTTTTCTAAGCCTTCATTATTTTTCCAGATATGATATATTGCTAGAATAAAAATGAACAGAAAGCAAGCAAACAAAATCTTTGTCACATAATCATAGCTGAAATAATAGATTGAAGAGAGAATGAAGTAAACAATTTCCTATTAAAGGATTATATGAAGTGCAAAAAATCCAACACCCAACACACTAACCCACAACCAAAAGCTATTAGCTATAAGAATGTCCTGAAAGCACATAAATAATCTAAGATTTCTCAAACAAGACACATCTGTGTCCTTAACACTGTCTCATGTAACAGACATCAGTCCATTAACATTTAGTTAACAGGCACCTGAAACATAAATACCATTTTCTTCTCTGTCTAACCAAGCTTCACGTGCAGCTTATTATGACCAATGTACTCTCAGTCACCCACGAGGATGGTTCATCTTGCTGAACAAGATCCTGTTTGACATTGAGCTGTTCCCTGTTTGTTCTGCAGTGCAGTCAGCTGTGTGTTAATTAAAATAATTAAACAGGTTAAAAGTATATCAGGGCATTTCCTAATATTGATTTCTACCAGTGTCAGGGACGAAAACCAGTGCTTCAGCTGGAGCTTAAACTCTGATATTTAGTGAGGACAAAGCTCTGAAGAGGAACTGCTAAATATCCATAAACCATTTTGTAGCTCCATTTCTTTTGTGGTCTACATCAAAAGTGAAGCAAGTCACACAACTGTACACACACACACACACACACAGAGCTGCAGGTCATGCTTCAATTACCAAAAAAAAATTTGGAGAGAGATATAATGCAGAAACATCACTCTCTGAATCACATTTCTAAATTTTCCAAAGTATCCAGGGTTATTTCAGACCTTGTCATGTCTTATTCTCTGATGTTTCTAGAATGCAAAACCATCTAATGCAATTCACAACAAATGCTGTGTTGTTCATTAAAGTATTACCTTGTACCAGAAGGAGGGGAAGACTACAAAGCAGTTACTGAGAAGCCTAATGTGCAAGGAAAAAATGTTCGAAATTCCTGAGTCCTTCAAGTCGGTACAGCAATAATTAATATAATGTAATTAAAGGATAAGTAATTTATAGGTTTTTGCCATCTTGTTTCTTTGTAATTACAACAACCATTAGTGAGCAACTGATGTCCATTGAAAATGTATTCTGTTGCCATGGTTATTTTAAGGCAATTGTAAAGCTACTAATCTCCAAAGACATAAAACTATATTAATGCTATAAAACATTTAAGAAGTACTTTTAGTTTACAATGTTTTACAATCTGTTTATGGGTCACAGTTTCACTGAAAAACTGACTTAAATTTGGAAGTAATTCAAAACACTTATAACCTATATATTCATTCCCATGCTTCCCAGTTTTAAAGCCCCTACTTTAGAGATCATACTGACTATCTGAGAGGTCAGTCCATGGAATCTTTAAGTATTAAATTTTCAGAAACTTATATACCAATGTCTAAACTAATTTTATACCTTTATGATTGTTGTGAAGGAGTATAACTGAACTTTTTTCACCAACTTTTGCCTAGGATACAAGGTTATTGACCTGTTAAACAGATCATAATTGAAGCTATTAATATCTGGGGCAGTAATTTACTTTTATTGAAGACAAATAAGGAAAATTTTTTTAAGAGGAAAATAACTCTGTATTAGAAAAAAAAATATTCTCTGAACAGCTGATCTCTCCATTCAAGAAGACTGCTGAGGAGTGTTCTTCAGTAAGATATTTTTCTCTTTTGTATTAATATTAAGGAACACAGGCCATATTGTTAATGCAGTAAGTCTTGAGGCTGGACATCTCAATCTCATCTACTGGTATGAGAAATTCACGTTCCAAAAAAATGTCAGTAGAAATAGTAACTAGTAACATTTCTTGTATTACTGAAATTTTATGGCTAAACTTCATTTTGGATCCCAGATACTAAATTCATGTAATACGAGAGAATCTTTTGAGCTTTAAAAAATTCTGAATCCTCAGCACCATGGAGAAAAACTTCTTTTGCAGCCAAACTCCTAGTCAAAAAAAACCACAGATGGTGCAGAAGAAATTCTCCAAGATTATTTTCAATCTTAAGTTTTAAAGGTTTCTTTGGGGGCCTGGCTCAAGACATCTCAGCTAATGGTATTGGAACACTTAGTTATAGTAAGTAATATGATGAAAAATAATAATAATATTAGACATCCTT
Organism: Sialia sialis; assembly: GCA_009812075.1. Taxonomy (NCBI): domain Eukaryota; kingdom Metazoa; phylum Chordata; class Aves; order Passeriformes; family Turdidae; genus Sialia; species Sialia sialis. Next base: position 32,652,772 of record VRYO01001878.1, read on the forward strand.
CAAATCTTGGCATTATCTTCCATATATAACTTAAATATGTAACAACTAAGTCATATATACCAAACAATACTCTTTTCTTCTTTCAGTATCCTAAGGAAGACAGTTAAATTCTGTGTAACTGGCTAATTAAACTAGGTTTGCAACTGATTTTCATTATGGAAAAATACCAAAATTTTTTTTAAAAATCTCAAACCCTAGAGATATATTTTATAGATATGTTGTTTGGCTGAAAATGTCCAAATTAAATCTTTCTAGTTTATCACTGTAAAATGAGGGTATGATAAAAACATGCATCCACTTTTTCTTTTTCAACTGTTATCAAGGTTTTTAATATTTAATATGCTGGTTTGGTTTGAAGTCCTTACAAAATACTATTTTCACAGTTGGGAAAGCCAGACACCATTTTTCCCTGAATGCATATTCAGCCATAGTAATGACACTGTCCTGATTACCTGCTTGCCACCGAGGGGTTGTTTTTATCTGATTTAAATGTCAGCCTATCGGAAGCTCGTGGTGTGCAGGGACCTGTTGAATTGCCAAGTGATGAAATCACACACCTTGAGCTGGCAAAAGGCATGCCTGGCAAGCAGGCTGAGCCATACTAAGTTGAAAAAAAGAGTCAAACACAAACAGAAGTTAAAAATGAAGGAAAGAAAAAGAGCACGTTGCGCCTGGTGTTATTCAGAATATTAAAAAGCAGCTTTTAGGACTGACTTGAAGGTAGTTTTAATTGGGTTGCCATATTCATTTGATTGTGCCTGGGTGTCCAAATTCTAACTATCATAGCATTTAAAAATAATTCATAATCTAAAATTTGGTGTCTAGATTCAATGATGGAATCAGTGCAAGTTTTGGAACTCATGTAGCCAGAGTTTCTCAGGTATTTAATATAAGCAGAGTTTTGCCAGCTTGTGAAGTCTCTAATAACAGACACAGAAAAAAGCATTGTGTTCTTATTTACCATCACACACAAGTCAGATTTTTTAAATGTCAGTCAACCTAGTGCACTCACTGATAACTATGATGAAATATGAAGATCTAAGTGCTAGCATTATTCCAAAGACCACATAAACCCCATAATTTGCTAAATGTAGCTCTACCTGCTTAAAATTATACAATCATTCTTGCAGGTGGTTAGAGGAAATGCTGTACTAATTTGTTATTGCACTAGGCAGACATAAACTGGAAGAGGCCTTGTATAGATTCTCATTTCCTTTTGCTGTTTCCCTGTAAGAAAGTGGACTTCTGCAGCCTACAGGACTAAAAATCAATATTGCCTCTGCAGTCTTCAGAGCAGAGCAAATCTCCTTACCAATAAAAAAAGAAAAAGAAAAAAAAAATATTGTCCAAGTCTTGGTGTGGTTAAAAATACAGTAAAAGTAAGGTGTGAGAGAGGGAATTTCTGCTTACTACAGCCTGAGCAGTTGCAATGAGACACTGTCTGTGTTAATTACTACACCTTGAACAAGCTACCTTCACAGTCACAGCTCTGTATTTATAAGGTAGTGTAAGTCCTAAGAGAAGAAGATTTAGGATTTGATGATCTCATTGTGTAAACTACAGCTACCACTCTACATAAGCTGTATTTGAGATTTTTAATCTCATTGAATGATTTCATAAAAAGATGATTTACAGACTAATTCCCTCTCAAATACTTACAAAGACAAGACTCTAGATGCTGATCTTACAGAAACTGCCTAAGAGTTACACAAATTGCTTCAAGGAAGGATCCTACCCAAGAGAAAGAATTCTTTGCCATTATCACAGCCTGTCAGATTTCTGCTGCTTTCTCTTAAAGTGAAATCTCCAACACTTCAGGCCACTCAAATATTGCTGCTTTCTATGCCCATATCATACCCTCATTGGAAAAATGACTTTATCAGACTTCAAAGTTCTAATAAAATTAGAAAAAAAAAAGCATTACTTTTTATTTAGGAAAATATTACAAAGCCTTTTCAGATTCTACTATCTCTGTAGTTCTCTGGAGCCCTTTCAGTTTTGTTTCTTTTGAGGATAAGTTGACAAATGAACCATTTACTTGCAAACATTAGTTAAAGAGTAATGCATATCAAATCCTGTTTCCTTGAAACTCACCTGATTTTTTGCTATTTCTACAGTCCAAGGAAGTATTAGGTCATTTTGTAGTTGACTGTCCCAACTCATCCAGGCAGGAAGGTATCCCTGAGCTTCTTCAGAGGTGCCAACACACCCACTCACTGTACCTTGGCAGCACAACTTCCAAAACCAGCAGAGCTTTCTCATCACTCTGTGGGGCCAGGGTGAGGCCCCCACATGTCACAGGACTGCATTCTCACCTGGGCTCTCATCTCTGAAAGCGTTATATGCAGTTCTGAGCAGTTTCTATGCTTATTTTTTTTTGCAGCCTGTGTGAATCCTCCAGGTACGGAGGTGCCAGACTGAGAATTTTCACCTTTCTTCACCTTTCTTCTTGCAGTGAGAGTAAAAGCATCCACATGCCAAGCCTCAGATGGAGTGGTCTCACCTGAAGTTTATCCAAACAGTACCTCATACCTGTCTGATGATATTTCACATTTTGCCTTCTATCCCTCTTTTTCCACTTTCTCAGTCTGACATTTTTTGTTTTAATATGTTCTAGTCATTGCACCATTTTCTTGCTCTAATTTCTTGTTGCTTGTTTTTTTTTAGTCTGAACAAAATCACATCATGTGTTAGAGGTCAGCTTCATAAAGAGTTCTTGAATAAATACAAGTATAAATACAGGAAATCACCAAAATCATGGTGAATTGGTTTCTCTAGAAATAGTCTCCTGAAATCCATCCATCTAAACTGATGTCCACTATCCATTAATCTGACGGACTCGTTTGAATGAAAAGAATCATGTTTATTGAGCAAAGCAAAGTTGATAATTTCTGATAGATAACTCATAACCCTTTGAAAAGTCTGTCCAGAAAACTATTTATTTACAGTATCATATTTATAAATTGTGTCCAGAGGTTAAACTATTAAAGTAAAAAAAACAAACAACCAAACAAACCAAACCAAAACAACAAAAGCAAACAAACAGAAAAAACTTAACAAACCCCAAACTTATTTTGCAAAAAGGCACTTACAAAAGTCTGGTCATTGAGAAGATTTTCTTTACAAATATAATCCAACATATTAAAAAGGCTTCAAACTTTTTTTATACAGACTCCCCACAGTTACTGAAAGCACTATAAAAGAAGATCCTAATTTTCTCCAGTCAAGCTATGCATGGGAGCTAAAATCCACCTGTACACCATCTGTTCCAGGATTGAGAATGTGAAGTAATGAAGAACATTTAGAAGAGCAGGATAATGATTCAAAACACCATGAAGAGAGCATCACAATATCTATCTAAATCTATAATGATCAATTTCCTAAAATACAGTGACCTAAATCTAACCAGTGAAGCATGGTAATATATGAAAACGCAAACTTTAACACCTGCAGTAATACATCTCAGCTGTGACATGCTGCAGGCACTAGACTGCAAGTCCTATTTAATTAATCACATTTTGCTTATATAAATATTCCCCCAGTGTTCATATAAACTGTTTATTTCCTCCACATGAAAAATTTTACTGGTAAATAAGGAATTTTTGCATTTACTGCTGCTGAGCAAACTTCAGCTGAATTGTAGTATAATGTACATGTTAAAGTACAAAATGCAATATTCTTCTTCAGAATTTCTTTTATTATGAGAGAAAAATACTCTTCAGCAATATATTCTAAGTTTAAAGGTCTCTAAGTTTAAAAGCACAATTCAAAAAATAACCTGATTTGAACTTTCAATGTTATTGTTCAATTCATACTTTCTAATATTTCTTGATAATTTTTTAATCCCATAGTAAATATTTTTAAAGATAAAGGAATAACCATCAAATGATTCTTCCTATTAAAACAGATTTAAAGAAAAGTTTTTATTTAGAAAACAACCAACTAAAAATCTTTTTCAATGAAAATCAATGAAAAGCTTTCATAGAAAATTTTCATTTTTTTTTTCACTGAAAATCTAGAAGGTTTATGAATTTTTTAAAAAGTGTTTTATTAAAATAACATCCATTAATATAAAAATGTGTACATTTAAAGAAAAATAAATTTGTTGAGTCAAGACTGGATGCACCTCAGAAAACAAGTAAACAGACCTCATCCTTACATGCTCAAGATTTCTAGATCAAACCAAAGTGCAAAAGGTTGAGCTAATCACAGAATAAGCAGAATAAAATTTGGTAACTTTCTTGAACTACACACATCATATAACCCTACAGCTATTTACTTATTATCAATTTCAGAATCATTAAGCAATTTTTGTGAAATTTTGTCAGAAGAAGGAACACAGGAATCGGTGCTCAGAGACATTAAACTCCACTGAGTCAATTTTTCTGTCCTCCTTATAGCACCCAAGGAATGTCCAGTATTATTCAAGTATGAAAGCTGTTTGTTAGGACCTGTGACAGTAACGCATTTCATATTGAGGTCACACGTATCACACTACATGCACAGAAAAACAAAAGGAATTTAATGAATTTTCCCTCTCCTGGTGTTCTGCAATATACAGTAATTTCACGATTATAAGCTGCACCCTTTTCATTGAAGAATCCAGCCTACCCCAGCAGCGTGGCTAATCACCAGGTGCGGCTTATTTATGGACAAATCCCAGCAAAATGCCAACCCGGAAGTGAGAGCTGGCTGGGGAGGGCACCTGGGGCTGCCTTTAAAGGCTTGGCTGGTCTATGAAAACTGTTTGCAACTTGAGCACCTGACACCAAATCCTGGGCTGGGGCAATTCTGTTACTAACTCGTTACTTTGTTGCACATGGATCCTCGCTTAAAAAAAAAAGGGTGTGGCTTATATTCGGGTGCGGCTTATATATGGGCAAATCCCGTGGTCTACCCAGCTACCCGGATGTGCGGCTTAAAATCAGGTGTGCCTTATAATTGTGAAATTACTGTAATAGAAGTTACTCAAATAAACCCCTCTTCACCATAACAAAATATAAGAATGACATGGACTGTTGGAGCAAAGCAAGTCCAGAGCAGACCATGAAGATGTTCAGAGGGACAGAGCTCCTCTCCTATGAAGACAGATTGAGGGAGTTGTTTAGCCTGGAGAAGAAAGGGCTCCAGGGAGACCTAAGTACTTAAAGGGGCCAACAAGAGAGGTGGAGATGAACATTTAACAAGGGCATGAGACAGCACAAGGGGAATGGCTTTAAACTGAAAGTGGATAGGTTTATATTCGAGATTAGAAAGAATCTGTTCCTTGTGGTGCTGCTGAGGCACTGAAAGAGGTTGTCTGGAGAAGCTGTGGATGCTTCCTCCCTGGGAGAGTTCATGTTCGGGCTGAATGGGGGCTCTGAGCAACCTGTTCTAGTGACAAGTGTCCTGCCCATGGCTGGGGAGATGGAACTGGATGATCTTTATGGTTCTTTCCAAAACAGGCCATTCTAAGATTTCATGATAAATTCATAATGTTATTCTTAATTGAGAAATCCAAGGGTGTGATTTTCCTGGTGTTTTAGTGTTTGGTTTATATGCAATGAATTATCAAATGCAGAAAATTATTTCCATCTACAATTTTTCAAGTGCAAATAAAAAAAGCATTTCCCTGATATTATCTTTTAATGTCAACATATTTAATGCCTAATTGCAGAAATAGGCACATAAAAATCTCACAGAAAGGCCAATAAAATATATCCTAGTTAGATCGGCTTAAAAATTCAACATGATGGTTTTTAAAATTTACTGCACATTTCCTCTTTGCAAAAGAACACTGCCAGCATAATGCTACAAAGACTTCTGGTTATTCCACTGGTTACTGAGCACAGTTTCAAAGACATCCTGTGGAATTTATTTGGGTATAATAAAGGACAAAGCAGCACTCCTTAGACTGTGCTTTCCAGGGTCTGGCAAGTAAGCTAATGATTTTTATTTTTTTTTTTTCTGGCAATGTCAATAGCAAGGAAAAGAATAAACAGGCTTTCCTGGAGCTTTAAAGGACAAAGAGCTTTATACTGAGACTAGAATGCACTTCATGTTCAGTGCAGAGGAGAGGAAATTGAAGCCATACATACATGGATAACTGATATTTATGTGCAGCCTATGCTATGCCAACTAACATCCCTGATCATCGATCTGTGTATGGTGAAAGGTGGCTTTAAACCACAGCTGAACCAAATGCATTGTGAACAGAAAAAGCAAGACCAGACAAACTATGAAAAATATGTACTGCGATACAACACATGCATTACAGTTTGGAATAGGCTTATTTTCCCAAAAATTGTTTTAATGGATAAATGAAACTCATAAAGCTATTATCTTCCATCAGAAGTTTGTCTGAATACATTATTTGTGATAAACCAGTTTCTAATAAGGAGCTGTCTCCCATTTGGCAGCAGAGACTCTATCATCACACAGTAGCAAAATGTGATTTCATAACCACCTCCAGTGTGTAGACAATGCCAAGTTCACTGAAACAGAAAAGTCAAATACAGTTATTTTTTCACATCTAGCTCTCCATCTCAAATTTGTGTCTGAAGTTTATCTAGACAAAATTATTCTCCCTTTTTTTTTAATCCTTTTCTTTTCTAAGAGTTAAATGTTTTCTATTTAAAAATGAAAGCCATGATTTTTGGTGAGCATTTTTTGCATGCTCCCAGGGGAAGGCAAATTAAAAAAATATTTGCTACAGATTGAATAACAAGTAAAAAGACACTGCCTTTTTCACAATAGAGTTTGAAGTAATTATAAAAGGAAGGAGAAGCAGAAGGGTAGAACATTTCACTATACACCAGGATAATATTAATTGCTCCAAGTCAAACATTTCAAATTATACTGGATATCTCCACATTTTTGTAGTCATTTTGTATTCACATTGATTTTACTCCAGACAAACCAATTGTCTTAATTCTTAAAGACAAATTGTAGAGATGAGGGCAGAATGATACAATATCTGCTTCCATCATTAATGCCTTTTTACAAATATTTATGTTCTAAAAGACAAATCATGTTTTTGAGTGAACAGGAAGAGAGAAGGCTGCAGTAAAGAATATCACCAATAAAATTATTCTCAGAACCTTCTAAAGTCTTTTTGTTTTCATTTCTTTTGATTTTTTTTCCAATAATTTTTTTACAGAAATAGGGAAGTTGCTGTTTCACCACCACAAAAATATATGCAGAATTTATAAATTGTATCCAGAAATTTAAAAAAATAAGCTAAAAATTAAAATTGAGGATATTTATTTATGCATTCTCTTTTATGAAATATTAACTAAAACTATTGAAATTTGAGCAAATATATTAAAACATTTCTCATACATATTAAACAGACTGAAGATGCAGTTCATGAAAGTTCATTAAAGACTTGCTCAATATCAGGCAGTTCAGGACAAGATTCTAGGTATAAAATCTAAACCTCAGCATTTTAAAGTAAGGAGTTTTTTTAAATCACAAAATTTTTCATCTGTATCCACAATGCATATTCATCATATGAATCAGTTTATTAACCTAAAAATTTTCAATAATCTTGAATTCAACACAAGCTCATTTTCCTTTTTTGATTTATCATGACTTTATTTTAAATGCAGTCAAACATCTTGGACATATATAAATTTTGCTTTTAAAACAAAGTATAACCTGTAGTAAAATAGTTGTTGACATAATTCAAAGTACACATCAGACACTAACCTGACAGATCATTAACATGCAAAACATTAACTAATAATTTTATTTTTTCTGTCCTCCTGTTAATGTCCCAAAAGAAAAATCCACTGTTTTGTGGTTTTCTTATTCATCCTTGCTCCTTACTTAATTTTCTGTTCACCTCACAAGTATTAAAATTTCAGAAGTACAAGACATTTAAATGTGAGGCTTTCATATATAATTGAAAATTTCCTTTTCCCCATAAAAAGCACCTATAAAACAGGCAGAGTGAAAGTAGAGAGGGAGATACTAGCATACACTTTCTATTGCTCTTGCTGAACAAATCTCTATGTCTCAGCTGTACCATGGTAAGGTACTTTGCTTTCATTTTATCTCTTCTATTAAAACAGGTGGCCCACAGGCAGTACCATGAAAACTGGCACATTTTTAACATGCCTTGACTTCTACCCAAGGAAGTTAGGCAACTGCCAACTTCCCACATTTCTCTCATCTCTCTGGCCATTCTGCAAGGGACAGAACCTATGACATAAGGGGCATTTTAACACTAAGATACCTGTCAGATCAGGCTAAATATTTATGAGCCTGAAATAGCATTTTCAGAAAGGAATCAAGTGGCAAAATGTAAGCCCCTTGAAAGGAAGGACTTGGTTTGCTTAGTTTATTTAAATAACACTAAAGACCCCCTACGTTACACTCTGGTGTCTCAAGTCAAGATGCAGGGGAACACTTTGATGGGCTCACATTTTTACTATATGGAAGTAATTTCCAAGCTTAAACTTTGATTTACCTCTGTTTGCCTTAAAAAAAAAAAAAAAAAACCCAACAAAATGAATTGCAGAATAAATGAGTAAAATGGTAATGCATTTATCTTATACACAGCAAAATTCCTAGAAATTTAAGTCAACTGATGAATGGAAATGAACAAATGGATTCCTAAGCCGTTCTTAATCTTCTCATAATTGAGTTAATTTAATTAAGTGAATTCACCTTTAATTTATTGCAATGTGTCCTAGGTTAGAAACCTATTTCCTAGCTGGAATACAGCTATGGAAGTGATTCAGCAAGACTGAGATGTAATGTCATAGGATGCACTCCATTATTCTCTTTTAGCTAAAGATATCCTTCTGAAAACATGTTGTCTGAAAACAAAAGCAGTGAAATTGTACCTATTTTCATTATCATTGTCTTCTACTCAAGCAAGTTTCCATTGAAAGTGTATGCCACTGGGGAACATTCTGTAAGTGTCTGTAACAAAAATTCCTTTAGAAATGCACACCACAGAGAGCTGGAAAAGCTATAAACATCCACTCAGCAGATAAACACAGTACACTAAAAGAAACATATTTTGAAAGTAGGCCTGAGAGGCAAGTACTAAATGAGGGGTGACATCCTGCCTGACAAGTACCAGAATACTTGAGCATGTTATTCTTGCCTCAAATCAATAATTATGGATCGGAGCATACTCCTTAGGCAGAAGCCTGATTTTGGTTAAGGAGTTCAAATGGTGGGAAAATGCCCCTGTTCTCCCAGCCCTGTCCAACCAAGCAGAGAAAGATGCACCTTCTCTCCTACTTTGCAGTCTGCCCATCCTGTCTCCATGTCTTATCTACGAGTTTCTGGAACCTCTGCTGATGTCTCCTCAAGATCAGCTTCCCCCATCTTCACCTGTTGAGACATTCTTTTCTTTTTCTGCCCCATTTTCAGCTCTTACCTGATTGCTTCCCAGGTTAACTTTTTTCTTGTAATTAGGGACTCATAAGCAATATCACACTCTAAAAATATAACAGTGTTTCTAGTTTCAGCTTGTCTAGTTTCAGCATTCAAATCCTGCCATGCTTGCAAGATTGCAATAAAGTTATTCTTTATCAGGATTTATTTCTTCATGAGACAAGAAAGACTAGAAAAGACCTCTTAACTTTTCATTAGATAGAAGTTCTTAACATTTTACAAAGTGCTTGCTAAAACCTTGTAGTCTTTTTTTAATGTCTGCAATATGCAAGCATTAAACAATAAAGACTGGAAGTGGATAATGACTTTCAGTGATAACACTAAAATGCCAAAGACAGTAATTTTATTCTGTATTCTGTTATTTATACACTCAGAATCACATTTCTTTCTTTACCAAAATTCTCAATGAGCTGCGATTCAGATGATTATCGGCTCCTAAATTGTTTTCACATTACTCACTCCTCAGGAAAAAAAATTGTGTTCATTAATTATATATTTCTGGGTTTCTTATTTAAAAAAAGAAAAAAAAAGTTCCAGAATGAAAAAATTCACAGACAAAACCATCAGAGAAATTTGGGCAATTTGCTTATTTTTTGTAATTTTTTTCTTCAGCATACAGAAGTTGATAAATCATTAAGCAATGTTAACAATGAAAAAAATGAAGCAAAATTACTAATTGATTAATGCCCTGGTAAAGTGAGAGAAATGGATCTTTTTATATCAAAAGATGCATAAGCATATTGCAAAAACATTGATGAACTCATTAGTTTGCTTGCCTGGAAAGTGCTGTTAACCATACCAAAATGGAGTGTAATGATTCCACTGATGCATAATAGAAGAGCAAACTCTGAAAGGGGACAAATACAGATACACCTGCTCAATGCCCAAGGTGACAGCTTAGATACTTTTGATTCTGTTAGAGCATAACCAAAAATTCCTTCTAGCATGATTAGCTTTGCTCTCATTTTTGCATTTTCCTATGAAATAGAAACTAGCTTTGCTTTACATGTTTTATCTATACTTGCAGTAAGGGAGTATCAATATAATAACATTTTCTTTAACTCAATAATATAAACCATAAAAAAAATTAAATCAGTAGGAAACATAAAATACAATCCACTGATTAATTTTAAAGTTGTTCAGAAAAGCAAACGGGATCAATTATTGAATGATTAAAAAAGTCATATACATTACAACTTAGGTAAGAAATTATCAAAGGAAAGCCTTTGAAGAAACCTGCCTCACATATGAGTCTGCTGGGCAGAAGAAGAATTTTCATCTGTATGGCATTTGATGAATTAGTTAAGGGAGCATGGACTCAATCAGTATAGGTAGGATTCATCCTTTCACTTAGCTATTTTTAATTATTATATATGAAGTGGAAAGAGATAGCCAGTGTGATTCATGTTGTTCTAAAATTGGTTTTAATACAAGTGGGCGAATATCACTCTGAAATTTCCTAAATTTTTGATAAGTTGTTGAAAGATTCTAAATGGCTAAATTAAACTGCTTGGTTTTGCTGTTAAAGTTAGGTGAAACAAACTGGTGCCTTAAATATTTAAGATATGTAAAACAATTTTTTGAAAAAGCTCATTAGACCTATTACATGGCTAATTTTCTCTAGGCAAAAGAAAGCCCAGCCTAAAAATGATAAAAATTAATCTTAATCTACTTTTGAAATAAAAAGCTAATTTGAATTATTCAAATTAATTTTCTTTTCTGTAGATGAAAAAGAAATCTTCCATTCAGGAAGATAAAGTTCAAGCATATTTTCTGATTTCTTTTTACAGGATTTAATTTCAAGAGGGTATTTTGAACTGAGCAAACTCCTTATCAGTTAAAGACTTTCCTTCATTACATATAGCAGTAGTTATCTCAATGTGAAAAATTCAAGTCTTGGTAATCATTAATGACAAATCCCAATTTCATGGTTTCTATCCATTTTCCTTTTCCAATTTAGCAGATTCCCCCCAGATATTTACTTTGCTTCTGAAAACCAAAGTTATTTTTCAGTGTAAGAAGAGACATTTTGGGTCCACAAATGTTTTCCTGAATCTAAAGGCAAATTTTCCTAATAAAAAAGCTAATAGCAATTAAAGCCCATTGGTGCTTCATTACACATATACAGTAATTTCACAATTATAAGCTGCGCCTTTTTCATTGAAGAATCCAGCCTAACCCAGTAGTGCGGCTAATCATCAGGTGCGGCTTATCTATGGACAAATCCCAGTGAAACACCAACCCGGAAGTGAGAGCCAGCCAGGGGGGCACCTGGGGCTGCCTTTAAAGGCTTCACTGGTCTATGAAAACTGTTTGCAACTTGAGCACCTAACACCAAACCCAGCTGGCAGTGATTCTGTTACTAACTCATTACTTTGTTACAAATGGATCCTCACAAAAAAAAAAAAAAAAAAAAAAAAAGGGGGGCCGGGGGGGTAGGGGGGGGAGAAGTGTGGCTTATATTCGGGTGCGGCTTATATATGGACAAATCCCGTGGTCTACCCGGCTATGGGGAGGTGTGGATTATAATCAAGTGCAGCTTATAATTGTGAAATTACTGTACTTATTCTTACTATACATTATAAAAAGCTGCAGATGTTAAAAGGAGCAGGGAATCAACTGAATGTAACACTGCATCTCCAGACTTTCTCATATAATTTTATTTTATACAGGAAATTTATTGTCTGGGCAATATGACCAAAGATGGACATGCTGCTGGCCAAGTTTGTGCCATTTTGAAATGGTGGCAAGACCTCTATGATAACAGATTTAAGAAGAAGAAGAAAAACAATGTTATTACACCTTTGTAATTGTGGAGAAGAAGTGGACTGAAAACATGTGAGAGGAGCAACTCTGCACACACCAAGGTCAGTGAAGAAGAAAGGAGAGACGATCCAGGCCCCAGATTCTTTTATCGCCCTGGGGCAGACAGGGAAAAGCAGCCGTGCCCCTGCAGCCATGGGGATCCATGGGGATGCAGAGATCCACCC
>VRYO01001878.1:32670141-32692124 GCA_009812075.1 Sialia sialis
AATTGTGAAATTACTGTAATTCTGACTGAAACAAAATTTGCCATGCCAAAGCAAAATTTCAAGTCCCTGTCTTAAGCAGGCCTTTAACATGTTCCTCTTGGCTGGTAGCAATGAAAGGTTTGATATCTAAATGACAGTAATGGAACAGTGGGCTTGAAAAGCAAGTTTAAGGAGTTAATTATTAATTAATAGAATATTACCATATGTTTTAGGGTAAGCAACTTAAATATGCTTATTTAAAACAACTAGGACATGTACTGCCTGTCCAGAGTACTACCTGTGTTTCAGGTATTTGCTCTTCTGACTCAAGCAGTAAAAGATTGTCAAAGCAGGCTGAGAGGAAAGAGAAGGATGATTTATATGTTGCAGTATTTGTTAATTTAAAAAAACCAACACAAAACTGTTTGGTAAAGAATTAAGTAAACAATCTCTTGAGGAATCACCCCACACTATTTAGAACATGTCAAAGGAAAAACACAATGATAGTAGCATGAACATTATCCATAAGTTGACAATTACTATTTTATTTCACATTTAGATCATAGAGGCAAATGTCCACTGCTTAGAGACACTATGCACTTACTTATTTCTTTCATAGCACTCAAAATTTATTCCTCTGTGTTCAATAATGCCTTGGAAACCAGTAGATGAAAGAGCCATAGCAGAATATCTACCCATAAAGAAACTATATCACAATTGCCAGTGTAAATACCATCTTTATTAATTCTGCATTCTTTAAAATTTCAAAGGATATTTTATATAATTTTGAGCATTTAAGCAGATTAGCCAAACATTAGTTTATTACCAGGAGATAAAATTCAGATAACATCATTGCCTTAGAAGACAGAAAGAAAACACAACTTCACCTGCTGATGCTGTTTTTAATGTTTAAGGTATTATTCAGGCAAGGAAGCAACCTTCAGAAAACAAGAGGATTCTTACTAGGAGTCAGGAATAAACAGGAAAAGGACTCATATTGCCATTGTTTAAACTCACTGTGATGCACAAAAAAGTGCATCAAACCTTAAATTTTCAGGTAAACTGTCATAACTTCACAAGAACTAACTATGATTGGTAAGTAATTTTCCTCATTGTCACAGAGTCTAAAACAGTGAAAGAAATTAATCAACTGGTGTCACCTTTGTGCAAAGGACTTTGGAATTTATATCACTATAAAGTCCTTGATTTGGCATCAAAGTAGGATCTTAGATAATTGAAATTGTTGTCACTATGTGTAAAAAAATGCGTAAAAAATATATCAGAGACCACAGCCAATTTACACTGATTGCATAACAACTGGGGTATTTCTGTATCCAAGCTGTCCACTGCTATGAAAAAAATATTTATCCATCTCTTTTCTGAGCCTTGCTGACATCACACAGATGAGGAAAGTAAAGTAATTATGAAAGCTTATCATACCTTTCGCTATAGAACTCGGTATCTTGGAGACCTCTGCAGTATTTAATTTATTGTAGCCATATACACAGTATATAAATAGCTCATACAGCAAACAAGTAAATGAGGTTTTCACTGGCATGGTTCTTATTGAAATCACAGGCAGAAATAGGACAAGGTCAGGCCTTACAATGCTTTAACAAGAAGCACTGACAAAATGTTGATATAACCACATTGATTTCAATAACTATTTTTCTTTTATGCTGGTGTCAGCCCACAAGCAAGTGTACACACATTTTCACATCTGCTTCAGCTTAAATAAAGACCATTGATGGAGTTTTTGGCACCAGCAGCTAATTCACATCTTCACTGTGGATTGTTAAGTGCATGAGTGAGCTCCCTAAGCCACCAGCAAACTTTTTTGCTACCATGCTATCGTACCAATCACATGTCAGTAAAAAGTGGGTGTGACTTTTCAGCAAGAAGATGCTGAGGTAAAAGAAAGTCTCATGCCTGAAAAAAATTCAAGGAAATTGTGGAATGGCTGAGTTTTCTTCAGTGATTTCTAGTTTGGAGAATTTAAACCTCAGTCCCAGATGATGAATCATTCATAAAATTATCTTCTGTGGCATCCTTAACACCAGTTTCTTCTAATATCTGTTTCTTCATTATTTATGCTATCTATTCAATCAATGGCTATTACATATTTCAGTTTGTTTTTTAAAATGCTTATTAATGACACTGCTGACATCCCTTTTCCTATCTGTGACACTAGGCTTTTACTTTCTGTGTGGTGAATTAATGACAGCAATTAGCTCTGTGCCTTGACAACACAAAATTCTGCCTAAGGGCTCCTTCAAACATAAAGGAGAAGAAGATTGATTAAAGCAAATGCAATTAATTCAATGTCTCTTGAAGATAAATGGTCAGATGTAATACGTATGACATCTTGAAAATCTAGATCACACTCTTGATTTGAATAATATCACTTCAAGTTTAGATTTTCATGATCAAAATTAGTCTAGTTATGTGTTTATAGGCTCAGGGGAAAAAATGGGTGAAATGTACATATATAGTTTGGAAACAGGTCAGTTAAATCACTAATTTTTTTTCACTACCAAATCTATTCGCCCTGATAATCCATAATGATTACAGGGAAAATCTCTGGATTTCCTATGTGGAAAGTTCAGTTACCCACCTGTTGCTAAAGGCCTCTAAAGAAAATGGATGCTCAAAAATCAGTTTCTATGTTTAAAAGGACAGATTTTGTGGGATGCACATACACAAACAAAAAGTTGTTACAAGCATGTGCAAACTTGCCCTCTGGGCCACATACATCAATTTCAAGCGTGAATTCTGCAAATGCAAGAAAACCCACAGACAGACAGGCATTTCTAAGCAACAAGAGGCAGCTTTAAAAGAACAGGGGGAGATACACCATGAAAATCAAGCCAAAAAACTACACAATTAATAATTTTATAAATTACTACCAAAACCGTGTTCTGTTTTATCTGCAAATACCATTTGCAGCCTAAGAAGAAAATTGTGTCTTCCAAGTAGTAGCATCATTGCATAAATGAAGATTTCTAGAACACAAATCATGCACAATTCACCACTCTGTACAGATGGATGAGAATTTAGATCTAAATGTTCAAACAGAAAACAGAAAAAATTAAAAGTATGTTCTGAAAAGCACAGAGTTGTGATAGCATTACATCAGTCACACATAACCATTGAATTGTTAAAGGAGTGCTTGGGCAATTCACATCCCTCATACAAGATCAGAAAAGCTGCTTTCTAATTTGGAGCAAGATAATTGATTCCCCCCACCCCAAGATTGCTTCAGACATTTCCTGTCATGTTGAATTTCTGAATTTAGGACAATGAGGGTATCCAGTTGAATTATTGTTGTTCTTTTATGCAGTGTGACATAAATTATATGAGGCATCTCAACAGCATCCAGCTGAACACCAGAAAACTTTACCAGGGGCTTCACATGAACTCAGTCTGAGCTCCTCAAAACAAAATATTGTTTGTCCCTTCTTTCAAAGTTTTTATATAATGAAAATGAATTACATTATTTTTACACAAACACAATTAAGTCTTGCACATCTTTAGCAATTAATATTTCATTAGAACTTGATTTTCTGTAAAATGCAGAAGGTAAACAGCCACATTCTCTATTTACTAATTTAGATTGGGTGAGGGGTAAGGAATTGGATTATATTGGGTAAGGAATAAAGATTTACTCCCCAAATATGACCATTAACACTGTTCAAACTGAGCACATAGAGCTTTGATCACCTTCATAATTGTACTAGGACTTCTAATACAACATTAATGCAGTGCCACAGTATTTTGGAGAGTAAAAAGGATTATTCTTACAGAGAACACCCTTCTGTCAAATAGCAAGTTAATGGCTAATTAAATCAAGGTTCTCCTGGAGTTGTACTGACCTGAGCATAGTCTCTGCTACAGCACTGAGTTAAAGCTCTGACAGTGAGCTTGGCTAAAACTTAATGAATTTTATGAAAATATTTTAGATTCCAGCATTCATATCTATAAAAAAAAAGAATAATTTTAAGGAGTTGTGGATATTTAGAAAAAGCAAGATAGAGAGGCTAAGTGTTATTTGATTCCAATACATCACCAATTCAAGTCTTCCCCTGAACCAAGGTCTCACACATTCCAGTCAAAGTGTTATTTTTTTTTCATCTGTACATCATGGGTTTTTTGCATCCCACCCCCTTCTATTATTTTTATCCATCTGCATTTACTGTGAAGTATCTGTACTAAAACATCCTGGGGAAATGGAACTTGCATTTTTCATAGTAAGGTTACACAAAGATTGATAGTATATTGCTAAAAACTGAAAGGTCTTGTAAAAGGAAGAAAGACCCTGTTCTAACACAGGAGCCTAAGGGTTCTTATTAATCTCTGTCTATTTGAGACTCTGTATTGAACCTGACACATCTAATTAATGAGTTATTTTTAAAATATCTAAACTACAATGCTGCCTTAATATCCTAACTGCTTTGACTTCTATAAGCCTACCTTGTCTCATTATTTTCAGGATAATAGAAAAGCTAGCATAGACTGAAAGTTTGTAGCTTGTTTATTCCTCAGATAAAACGCTACCCAAAAGCAAAAAAAAAAAGAGAGATCAGCAGAAGTGTTGGAGTATCAATACAGCACTATTTTTGTGGCAGGTAATTGCTCCATTTGGGTTTATAATTTCTTTTTTTTCCTCTCAAAAGATACAGCTGTATCAGATAGGTCACAAATTATTCAAAGGACATGATTGTTTTGACTGGCCAGAGAGAAACAAGAGAAAATATTGTTCTGGTGAAGATGCATACATAGAATACAAAATTTATTGAGAAATAATTTTCATGACAATGAAAGAAGAAAGCATGCATCATTGTGAGCAGGATGAAATTGACTTTAAAAAACAGCCTGATGGTGATTCAGTGTTGAGGGTACTCTTTTCCTCTGCTTATATTTACAAGAGCCATTTGGTATGAATTAGGTAGGAAATAATGTTTCAGCCCTTGGCTTGCTAGGTCTAGTTTGACAGGAGCTGCCCTAGAATTAGAAGCCTCCTGCAGTGCTAAACCACAAATTGATGCTAATCTCTCCTCACCTCCAGCAGGCTAGCAGGTCTTCTTTTTAGTATGCAAAGCCATTTATTATTGGGAAAAATAGGGTTATTCCTCCTCTGGATATATTCCTTCTTGTTTATTTGTTCGCTTTAGCAGAAAGTGGATTTGGCTTTTATCACTGTTCTTTAAACCTTTAGGGAGATTAAAGCCTTGCATGCATACCGACCACATGCTTCTAATCCCTCAAAAACATTTTTGGTTTTGCACCACTTTTATGTGTGCTAAATAGGAATGAAACAAGTAAAAGTAAAGCCATTAAAGGGTTGAGTTTCATTACAGTAATTTCATTATTATAAGCCGCACCTGATTATAAGCCGCACATCCGGGTAGCCGGGTAGACCTGGGACTTGTCCATATATAAGCCGCACCCAAATATAAGTCGCATTTTTATTTTTTTTAATTTTTTTTTTTAATGAGGATCCATGTGTGACAAAGTAATGAGTTAGTAACAGAATCGCGCCAGCTGGGTTTGGTGTCAGGTGCTCAAGTTGCAAACAGTTTTCATAGACCAGTGAAGCCTTTAAAGGCAGCCCCAGGCACCCTCCCCGGCCGGCTCTCACTTCCAGGTTGGCATTTCACTGGGATTTGTCCATAGATAAGCCGCACCTGATGACTAGCCACACTACTGGGGTAGGCTGGATTCTTCAATGAAAAAGGTGTGGCTTATAATTGTGAAATTACTGTACTTTGACAAACATAAAAATCCAGCTGGCATATACGTCACATCTGTGATTTTGGAGATGAGTGCAAGTCAATGCAAAAACTTACATAATAATTTTTGCTTGAGACAAAAGCATTAAAAATCCCATCTATATACATTTCCAGCAAGCTAGCATTTTTAGGAGCACAAATGCAGTAAACCCTGTGAAAATGCACAGCACAGAAGGCAGTTAAGAAAATTATTATTGGTGATATCAGCTCAACAGTAAAACTGTACCTATTATAAAGTGCTTCCTACAGAAATCCAATATGTTACTTTATTTTAATAATTTTGTCCAAAAAACAGACAATATACAAGCAAACTCTCCTAAAACATCCACCTAAGAATAATATGTAGCCTCAAAATCTATTTGAAGCAATTTTCAGCTCTATAATTAAACCAGGTTTCATTCCTTTCTGTTTTTTGAATTCTCCCCTTGCAGAGATAGAAGTTTTATGACTTTTAGAGAAAACCAACAGGATGAAAATGAGACAAATAAAAAGGTATTTAAGGAAAATCTATTGTACATTGCAATGGTCCTCAGTTTCACTTCCTATTGCAACAGTTGTATTGGGATGACAGCCTAGCAAATATTTTACATGGAAGATTTCATAGAAAACCAAGTCGTACTAATTCACATTGAAAACTCTCTAAAAGCTCAGATGTTACACCCTTCAACGAAATTCTAGTCAACAACGATCTGGACAAATAGAAATCTCCAGTTCTCTTGAATACTGTTAATATGATGAATGAATGCTACTTCACTTCCCCCACCCCTGCTACCCTCACCTGTCCACCACTTCTCACACAGATACATGAGCAATTGGTCCTGATCTCCTATGTAAAAATTCTCAAGCCAGAAAGATCCTGAATATGCAATGTAAAGTGTTTCCGACAAAGATATTAATTTTAATTATTTTAGTCTCACAAATTTATTGTAACAGTTAATAATAATAATAATATTAATAATAACAAAATAATATATGACTATTTTTTATTAATTTTCCTATTTAATTTCCTCTTTTTCAACCATAAGAAACATAAAAAGAATTTACCAGCACAGGAGTTGCAACAGTGAAGAGCAACTAATTAGGAAATTTAGAATAAATGAGATTTAGAATAAACAGGTATCCATTATGCAAGTTTGGTTGGTTGGTTGGTTGGTTGGTTAATTTTTTAACCCAGACACATTTGTCATGGAATGAATTCATATGATCATTCAGCATTATCAATTTGCCTCAAAATATCATTGAGCATCACTCTGAAAGGGAGTAATGTTCCACAGCAAGGAAAGAAAATGGTGGTTGAAATCTTAATTGTCATTAATACTAATTTCCACTTCAAATATTGCAGTATGTTTCCAAACACAACCTGAGAACATTAGAGATGCAGTATGACAGCACTGTCCAGGTGTCAATCATTTCACAAGTTTGATAACTCAGTGCATTCTCAGAATGTCTGTTACCAACCTTGCCTTGTTTTCTGTTTTAATTACTATTTTAATTTTATTCTCCTAATGTTATTGAATTATTAAAGTTTAGGCTGCTTCCTCCATAAAGAGATGCAGAGCATTCAAGAAATATTATTTATTTTTATTAGATGCCATCAAAAATACGAGTTCATAGTGACCAACTGGCCATTGCTGAGCCTTTGATTATCCTGCATTACCAACTTATCAACTTATGAACATTACCAACTTATGCATTACCAACTTATGAATATCCTGGAAGTTCTCTGTAAGGAATCTAAAAAGCAAATTAGCACTGAAATTTCCTGGAAAGGACTGAGGGAAAAAAGAGTTCTCATGAAACAATTTCAAAACTGTTGGTCACAAAAAGCAAATTGATGATAGTTTTATGAGAACAGCAGATGTTTCTGCCTTTTTAAAGATCACACCTTAAATATAATTCTTAATATTGCATGATCTGAGCATTTTGGTTTTGACCCTTTTACTATATCTTCCGTGATTCTTAGGTTCCTCCTAAATACTATATTGTTCTAAAATAATTCACCATTTTCCAAATAATTTATCTTATATAGCAATGTGCTATATAGAATGGAGACATTAGTTCATGCCTCTAAATTTTACCCACACTTCAGAAGGCCACACTTTTTACAACTACAAAATAATTATGAGCTTTAATGTAGTAATACCAGAGCTCTAAGATTTTAATGATCTTAGCAAATTTCAATAAATTATATATTTCCTCATTAGGAGACAATTCTTAATAGGGACAGAGGGAAGCTAAAATTCAAGGAAAATGGAATTCGATAAACACAGTTCTTAAAGTGAGAGAAGGAGGCAAAAGCCATGAAATGCAAGCCTACTGAGTCAAATTTCAGCTCCTAAAAAGTGGTAGAACAAATAAACACTGAGCACTTACAAGATAAGAAAGTTGTGGAGATGAGTAACAGAGACAGTGGATTCATCAAGCCGTATCAAAATAATATTTTTTTCCCCCTCATGATGACATAAGAGGCATTTTGGATCACATTCTCATTGTGCTTCCCTTTAGAAAGCTGCCTGATGCTGACCTTTTGATAAGCAAACTTAGGGAAACCCTCCCTGGATGGAACCAGTGAGTGTTACTATTAACAGGTCACTGACAGGCTGGACAAGGGTTGGCACTGCTGTTCCACAGGAGTCTGAGTGCATTCGTTTCATTCTTTAATAGTTTAGATAAAGAAATCAAAAGTAGGGTTATTACATCTAGAAGCTGACAGACACCATGCTGAGAGAGCTGCAAATGAATTGTTTCAAAACAATCTCAACAGATTGAAGTCTGAAGAAAATCAGATACAATTAAGGGCAAGATCTGCATGTCATGGTAGAAAATTACAGTAATTTCACAATTATAAGCTGCACCTGATTATAAGCCGCACGTCCGGTAGCCGGGTAGACCATGGGATTTGTCCATATATAAGCCGCACCTGAATATAAGCAGCACTTTTTTTTTTTTTTTTTTTTTTGCGAGGATCCATGTGCGACAAAGTAACGAGTTAGTAACAGAATCGCACCAGCGCGGGGTTTGGTGTCAGGTGCTCAAGTTGCAAACAGTTTTCATAGACCAGCAAAGCCTTTAAAGGCAGCCCCAGGCACCCTCCCCAGCTGTCTCTCACTTCCGGGCTGGCATTTCACTGGGATTTGTCCATAAATAAGCTGCACCTGATGATTAGCCACACTACTGGGGTAGGCTGGATTCTTTAATGAAAAAGGTAATATAATTGTGAAATTACTGTAACCAGTTAATTGCAGAAGGGAGACAACTGGCAGAAAGCAATACTATCCCATTAGCACCAGTGGCTCTGTCTTAAGCTGGACATTACAACATTTTATGTAAAAAATAGAATTTTGAGATTTATAAAGATTATTTTTAAACCCTCTTCCATCCTATCCAATATTAGCAAGACCTTCCGTGGAATATTATATCCAGTTTTGAGAACAGCATTTTAGGAAAGATATGGAACAAGAGAAGCTCCAGAGGAAGATTCTTCAGGAGATAGGAACAAGTTAAAAATTTCATTAAGTGGTTAAAGGAAGCAGGCTGGTTAGGTCCAGAGAAGAAGAGGCTGAGGGGCAATATGATATATCAAAAATATTAAAAGGTAGGAAGAATAAGAAAGCAAAAGTTCTTATTTTTCCCCCTGAGGATCTGAGTTTAAAATAAACTGATAAATCAGGCTTGGCTTGTGGTGCAACTTGACAAGACCATTTACTGAAAAGATAAAAATCATGAAATGAGTGTCTGAATTTTAAATATAGATGTGAGGAATAATGATGTGAATTTAAAATCACATATAACAGGCTGCTAGTAAAGCAGTTAAAAACGTCATTCTCCCTAAGACTTACATCCACACATTACTGCTTAATGTACTGTAATACTGATTCCATTAAAATGAGAGAAACAAACAAGAAAAATCAAACAAGCCAAAACAAATCCCCAAACCAAGCAACCAATACTAAAAAAAAACCAAAACAACCCAAACCCTCTTTTTCTCTTCCAGTTTTAAATATTTAGAAATGCACAATATTATGTGGCTGGAAGGGAAACTGAAATATTCCAGTTCTCACATCATAACCTGCAGAAGCCTGTCTGACAAGTTTTAAAAGTGATTCTGAATGAGATTTCAGTCATAACCAGACTGCTAACTTAAACACTTCTGAGGTGAGCCCAGGGGAAATATGTAAGTCTTCACAAGAAGTGATTTAGTTTTGCATTAAAACTCAAGGCTGAAAATCACACATCTGAGATCAACAGGAATTTTAAATTTTATTATGTCACATTTTTGGTCATCTTTATGTTTTTTAATGAGTTTAAGTGACTCTTTCATAAACATTGTTATCAAGTATTTATATAACCAGAACAAATATTGAGTATTATGAAGATACCAGTTTGATGTTCTCTCTTTCATCAACAGAGCTCATGTCCTCTTTCAGAAGATAAGCTCCTCAAGCCTGCAATAACAGTGACTGACAAAAATATCCAAGAACACCTGAAACTGTCACTTCTTCACTGCACTGCCAGTTTCAGATTTGCAGTGGGTAAGGAGCCATAAGACAAGGCTGTTGAAAGCAGCAACACTGATTTACAGCTGCTGCTTTCCTTCCTCCCATCTCTCATTGGGCTCTCTACTCCTTCTTTCTGCTTATAATGGCTTTAACTCTGAGAAACTCATTGTCCTTTAATAGCAAATGAATAAAATTCTGTTCAGTGATCAGCATCTGTCATTTCAGAACCTCAAGAAAGTTAATAAAAGGGCATAATTTGAACTCTGATTAAAGTTTTTTATTTGTAAATCATTGAGCAGATGATACATTTTTTAAAAAAGGTTATGTGTTTGTCAACTGAAATCTCTACAGCTTATGAGTCATCTCTACTGTTTATATGTATCTTTTTTGTTCCTTAAAACTTCCTGAAAGAAAAGATGTTCAGATCATTGACTCCAGAAAACCTCTTATATTGTCAGATTTATTTCTATTTAAAGTCAGAAGTAGTTATTATCATGCTTATAATGAAATTTAATCACATTTCTGCTTGCTGAGTGCTACTTACAATTCCATTAAGGTGGCCACTAACAACACAGTTAAGAGATATGCATAACTTTACAGGGATAATGCCACTAAATTCAGTGAATCAATAGATGGCTTGCCTATTAGCTACAATTTTATGCCTTAAGAAGATTCTTAAATGCTTGCTTAAATGAAAGGTTATGATATGGATTTTAAAATCTAATTATATGTTATTTGGTACTCCTCAAAAAAAGCTTGAAATTCATTTTTCTTCAAGACTGTTAAGAGATTTACCAGGTAAAATAAATTATCATGATACCGCTGTAACAGTCAAGGACTGCACAACAATAATACTGTATACTAGTACTTCTGTGTCTCTACATTTCATCAGGAATACATAATAGGAAAAATCTAAATATCTTTACATATATTAAGTGTTTGTTCCTGTAGAATAAGACCTTGTCAATAAGAGTACTATTGATAGTGAAGAAAAATTAGTTCATTTTTTTCCATGTAAGTAAGAGTCCATTTAGCAATGTCTTGTAATTTCTAGAAGCAATGATTACCATGTCCTCTTCATCTACATGCAAAACTTCAGTAACTCAGAAGAGTCTTAAACCAGACACAACGAGTGATATCACTTTTTTTGCATCTATTTTCAGAGAAAAAAAGAAAAAGGGAACAGGAATAACAAACTAAGCTAACAGAGGCAGGCATCAGGCACAGCAGGTTGCTCAATGTTTTTACGGTTCTGCTAATTTAGGGTTCTGTATTAATCTGTGAAGTCTTTCTGGCATAGCCAGGGATTTCTGGGAACTCCTGGAGGAATGTCAGGGCTCCTGTTTTATCTGGAAAATGCAGCCATGGGCTTGTGACTTCCAGCAGCTTGTAATGAGGCTGTTTCTGATCAAAGGGTTCTTTGAGCTTTGAGCAAGGAGAGACAAGCGTCCATTCAGCAGGTGCTGGGAGAGGTCAGGGTAAGGGCCAGCCCAGCGTGAAGAAAGTAGAACTGCACTTTCTGCAGATGATGTGCAAAAGCCACCTGGAAACCCTGCTGCTGATTGTCTGTGTGTCAGCAGCGGGGGAGTGACACAGCATGTCCCCAGCACACACCGGAGCAGCTACTCCAGCACATCAGACACCAAGCTCCCAAGGGATGATGATGCATCTCTTCAGGCCCCTTGCTGAGGGGGCATCCACCAAGCAAAGGGGAACTGTGACAAATCTGAGGAAGAAAGGTCTGTGCTTATGTGGTGCAGAAATGGAGACTCACAGCATGTCCAAGAGAGATTTAACAAATGCAGGAAAGAAGTTCCAGATGAGGTGCTGAGTCTGAGCAGCATGTTGGGGAGTGACCCTTCCTGTCCTCTGAGCACCGGTGAGACCACAGCTGGAGCACTGTGTCCAGCTCTGGGCTCAACAGTAAGGGATATATATATATACATTCTCGAGTGAGTACGACAAAATGTCACAAAGATGGTAAAAGAACACCCTTAATGGAAGAAGAAGCTGAGAAAGCTGAGAGTTTTCAGCTTGGAGAAGGGAACACTTGGGAAGGGAATATTATAAAAGTATAAATATCTTGTTGGGTGGAGAAAGACTCTTTTCAGTCGTGTCCAGAGACAGGACAAGAGGCAATGAGCACATACCAAACCAAAGCAAGTTATGCTCAAGCAAAAGAAAACAAATAAAAAAAAAACCTTTTCAGTGTGCAAGAAGCCAGAGGAATAGGTTGATCTGAGAGGCTGAGCTGTCTCCATGCCTGGAAATATTCCACATCCATCAGGATGCGGACCTGCTGCTGTGGCTCTTTCTACTCTGAGCAGAGAGTGTTGTACCAGACATCTCCAGAGGATCAGCCTGGTTTTGTGTGCACCGTTTCTGAGATCTAGTGACCCCAGACTTTCAGAAAGCTGCAAATGATCAATCACCATGACATGATATTTGCAACCATTTGATTGCAACACCAGGCCAGGAGAGGTGTGAAAGAGCCACAGATAACCCTTTTTGATGACCCATTTCCTGCCAATAAGGAGTATCTGAACCAAACAAGGAGTATCTGAAAAATCAACCTACAGTAATTTCGCAATTAGAAGCTGCACCTGATTATAAGCCGCATCTCCTGGTAGCTGGGTAGACCACGGGATTTGTCCATATATAAGCTGCACCTGGATATAAGCTGCACCTTTTTTTTCTTTTTTAAAGCACGGATCCATGTGCAAAAAAGTAATGAATTAGTAACAGAATTGCGCCAGCGCGGGGTTTGGTGTCAGGTGCTCAAGTTGCAAACAGTTTTCATAGACCAGCAAAGCCTTTAAAGGCAGCCCCAGGCGCCCTCCCTGGCCGGGTCTCACTTCTGGGTTGGCATTTCGCTGGGATTTGTCCATAAATAAGCTGCACCTGATGATTAGCTACACTACTGAGTTAGGCTGGATTCTTCAATGAAAAAGGTGTGGCTTATAATTGCAAAATTACTGTAATCTGTTTTCATGAGCCTCATCCTTAAAAACAAAGGGATATTGTGATTCTATGTGCGCATTTTCTTATGTATGAATCTGTGCAATGCAGACTACACAGTCCTGAATGAGAATGGAAGATGACCCATGAAACACCCACATTATTAATTGTTGTCAGTCTGGTGAAAAGGCTTCAGGGGCTCAATAGCTTTACATTGGAGGAACTAACAAGAGTCAGGCATTTAAAAATTGCACCTGTAGTCAAGGCACTCAGGATCTGCGTGATTCTTATGTTTATTCTGGCATGAAAATTTATAACACCATCTCTTTAGAAGTAAGTAAGATTGAATAATAAAAAAAAAATACCTGCAGATATGTGTAAATGTAAACAAATCTCTCTGTAAAACTGCAGCTCTAGATTATAATTAGAAACTAATAAGTAATTTTCCTGTAATCTTGAAAGCATATAAAACATAGATAATATCACAGCTAAATGAAGTTTACGATCACTCTTGCAGTTTTAGTTGAGCCAACAGAGCAAGAAGCAGAAAATATAATACATGTAACAGATCCAATGAAATTAAAGAAAAAATGCACGTAACACAGAGAGAGTGAAAATCTTTGTTAAAATTTCACAGATATTGTATGTTACAGACTGAGGTCTCTTTTAGCCTTAAGTATTCTACAATTCTATGATAATGCACAAAATATTCCCAGAAATTAACCTAAGCAATTTTAATTAAAAGAGACAAATTTTATCAGAAGTGCTACTTTTTAAAAGACATGCTTGTCAAAATGAGATTGGACAGGTAAATGTGGAAAATTTGCAAAAATGGAAATGTGCAAATGTGTAAATGTGGTAGAGTATATGGTAATTTACCTTAAAGGTAAATGTGGAAAAGGCAAAAAAATTATATAACTTTAGGATATACACAGTGAAATGGGCTGCAAAAATCTTCTGTTAGTAATTTTTCTCATTCCTGTGAACTGCTCTTTTAGGATCCATTTAGTAATTAACTGCTGTCCTCACTAGATGCTAATATTGCAACAGAAATCTACAGAATAAATTGTGCCAGTGCAAATGAGGCAGTGATTGGCAGGCCTTTCTTAATTATGGCAGGAGGTTCAGCACTTGTGTTAATCCGAAATTCATTAACATGTCTCCAGATACCACTAGTTAAATCCAGTTTGCCAACAGGCAGAGTCAGCTCTGAAATTAGTGCTTCAGAGAACCTTGTTTATTGCCTGCTGTCCTCTGAAAAAAAATCACCGAGGTCGGGTTTCCTGACATATGGTTTGACTGGATTCCCAAAACAATTCCATGATATTCTCAAGAGGCAACTCTGAATACAAAACCTAGAATGAGGTTTGTGCCAAAATCACTTATCTACAAGTAAATCTCTTATTTCCTCAAACAGATTCTTAATTCCTCTTTTTATACTTTATTGATGAATTTTTCCAGGCTGTATTTTCATGATCAATAGTTATTCTACCCATATAGAAATCTCTGTAGACAAAACAGACAGAAATGCAAATAAGGATAAAAGCTACATAAATTTTTCAGAAATGGATCATGCCCAATATCCCAGTGTCTTCCTTTGACAGATGTTATTTACTTATTTACAAGGAACGCCTGACAGATACAATCTCTCTGGATTTCAGAAATGCATTCCATTGGAGAAGACTGATTAAAATTGAAAAGGTGAGGATCAGAAGCCAGACTATAAAGGGGATCAAAACAGAGATCAAACAGGTTGTGCTAAAAGCGTCCTGGTATTGGTAGGTTCCCTGTGCAGTTCTTTAGAGTTTATTCTGGAAAATGTTAGTGTTTTCACCAGTGAGTATTCCCTCAAGGGGCAAAAAAATGTCCTTTTGGGATATATATGCACTAAAGAAATGTAATAATAGCATGGATAAGGATGGGGTACACTGGTAACATGGAATGAGATCAAATGCCACATGGCAGAATTTGGGTAATCTTAAGGACTGAGGTAGTAAAAAAAAAATTATATGTGTGTCTTGAGGCATTTAATGGCTAATAGCAACTTTGCTAAAAGTACAGAGTGCAGGTGTTTCTAGAAAGAAGAGAAAATGTGGAACAGTTCAGATGAGCCTCACACTAGAGTCCTGCATTTCTCTTCAGTCACTTTTTTTTAGGCAAATTAAGGATTTATAACCTACCTTTGTAATTGCATAAAGTTATTTTTATCTCTAATATAATTACATTGGGATATACTATATTATGCAATATTTTCTCCAGTTTTATTGCGTAGACCTTCCTTATTATTCCCTATTTAGTGTCAGAGCTCTGAATCTTGCAATCATTTTATATAGAACTCCTCAGATCCCTGAATAGGCCATCATATCAAGACATGAAAGACAACCTGCCATTAAACATTTTAATCAATCTCCTCTAAATCTAGCATCCAAATTTCCGTATACATCTTCATTCTTATTTTTCAGTCGTGTCTCAAATGATTTTATATATATTTTTAGAATATCCCACATTCTTTCTTGGAAATGCTTGGTCATTTTGCATTGTGTGGACAGATGTTGTAAAGATGGAAAGGGTGAATGCTACAGAACAATGAATTATATAATTCTTTTCCCCATCTCATTTCCCTAGTCATGATTATCAAAGCTCCTCCCTTTCTTAGCAGACTGTTGACAAACAACAACTGAAAAATAATATTGTCACACTGGGCTCCCCAGAGCCTCCAGAATTAAACAGAAGACTCTCCTACCACACTCAGTCCTTTTCCCCAGGTAACTTCTCCAGTTTCCTTAAGTTCCAAATAATAAAAACATTTGTAAGTACTGTAGCCTGCTCCCAAACAATTTTTTTTTTTGTTTAATGTTCAGTTCCCCAGCCTTGTCAACCCCTGTAATTTGCTGTCAGAATTACTTTTCTAAATGTATTACAGACACACAAATGTCTGTGTTTACGTCTTCTTACCAACCAATTCTTCCTATCAGCTTTGGTAGGTTTTTTATGACCAATTTTATTTATATTTTTCCTAAACTGTTTTTTCATTTTCCTTTCCCTTTGTAAGCTTTGCAAATGACAGATTATTTTCAGTTTTAAAGGTGTTTTCGTGCTGGTATAATTTAAAATCTTATTTCACAAGGTGAATTTAGACAATCTTTTTCAAGATGAACTGTTTTGTCTATAAGGAGATTTCAGTGTTTGGTTATGTCTTAATTAGTCTATGCAATCTCTGTGCATGTAAGGAAGAATTCCATATGGATTGCTTTTTCTCTAATTTCTTTTAAAGCAGACACAAAATAATAGTAGTATTTTATTAATAAGTAATTTATGGTTATTATTACTGCATTTGTTACTGATAATTAGATTAATATCTCTCCACAGAGGAGTGTTATTATATGACTTTTGCATGTATTCTAAGTTCCTGTCATTTCTTTTTTCATTTGGTAGACATCTTCCAGGTGATTCACAATAAAAACTCATCACTTTATTCCTAGCTTCTATCCTCCAGCTCATTTGTTCTACAAAAAAACAGAATAAAATTGCAGTCCCCTGACCTGTTTTTGGAAATAGATAAGTAAAACTCACTGAGTTTTATAGATTTTCTCTGTTGTCATTGGAGGCATCTATACAGAGCAATTCATCTGGCATATTTTGGAGAATTAAATGATGAGGCAAACCATGCCCCACTAAATTACTTTCTTGCCATTCATTCTAAAAGCTCTGTAATCAACTAGTTCACATGTAGACAGCTGCACTCATCACATCAAATGTGACCCAAATTGAATTCTATTCCTGCATTGTTTGGCTATTTGAATAGCTAAAGTCTCTATGTTCCTGGATTATTCCACTTCTATACTTGCCCCCTCTCCCACGCTATCCAGTTAGATGGCACACACAAAATAAGGCAAACCCAATACATCATAGTACTTTGCTATGACCATTCACAAAGCTAAGAAAAGCTGCACCTTTTATGCCCTACATCATCATGTGTCTGCACTGTTTCTGTTATTTCTCATGGGGGAAGAAACAAAAGCAATACCATATAAGTAGTCATTGTCTCTAATCAATGTACTGTTCAATATTTGTAGTGTGTCAATCTGCTGAAGTTATAAGCCCTTCTGTTTTTCTGTGTCTAACCTTATTACTTTCCACTTCCTAGCAACAAATCATATGGTTCAGGCACAGGCTTGTGACCCTGCTCTATAGGAGTCACATTCATTTGTTCTCACCCTCAGTGCTTTTTCCACAGACTTCTGTTATTGTCAGGTTTCATCATCCTTCAACATTTCCCTACTCACAAACCCTCTTGTTACATATCTGTCCACCAAGATGTGTGCTCATACCTATTTAATACTCCATTAGAAACCATTATCAAGTCAGGACCATGAAGATAAAACATTTACATTTTCAGAATTTTTTTTTCATTGATCTGGTTGTTATTGATTCTGACAGAGAGATCTCTGAGAGAGGACAAAGAAGCAATGGTCACAGCAGCAAGGAAGAAATCTAAGAAAATTTACAGCCATTTTTACAACTCTAGAAGTGGCAGAAGTTCATACAAAATCAAGAAAATAAAGATATTTTCTTCAGAAAATACATCTGTATAATTATTCCCATATGATCCTAATAAAAGATGTATGTTAATCCCTGAAGACACTGAGCCCCATGAGAATTATTCTCTATTTTGATCACCTCCCATTTAGCCACTGTACATCAACATTTAAAAGGTCTGTGTTATCACAAACTCCAAGGACTTCACAATCTAAAAATCATCTATATAAAACAGGGTGACATTTTTGCAAGGAACAATATGAAGGGCCAGACTCCAGATGACTATTTTTATGACTGGATGACTCCATTGACCAAGATCTGGGTTTAATTTAATTATCTGAGAGCCATCCATGTGGCACCAATTTGCATCTCTTAGTTACTGAAGTACCAGCATTTACACTCCCTTTTCCCGAGGTTCCTTAACCGAACCAATGAGACACACAGCATTGTCTTCACCCACACTACAGCTTGGATCCAGAAATAAAGAGAAATGCAGCTACAAATTCACAGGAATCCTGGATGCTGAGGGAAGAAGCTCTGCTGTCCCAGCAGTACCTTGGCACAGGGTTTGAGCCCTGGCCAAACACAACAGCTGTTGTGTCTATGTACCACACAATAATTCACTAAATTCACTAAAGCACTCTATCTAAACCACACCTTATCCCTTCGTATTTGCTGTTCAAATTGATGCAGGCATTAGGAACTTGAATTAACAACTTGGGTATAGGAACATCTGCTTGAATATTACAGTGATGTCACAATTATAAGCCGCACCTGATTATAAGCCACACATCCGGGTAGACCACGGGATTTGTCCATATATAAGCTTCTTTTTTTTTTTTTTTGCAAGGATCCATGTGCGACAAAGTAACGAGTTAGTAACAGAATCGCTGCCAGCGGGGTTTGGTGTCAGGTGCTCAAGTTGCAAACAGTTTTCACAGACCAGCGAAGCCTTTAAAGGCAGCCCCAGGCACCCTCCCTGGCTGGCTCTCACTTCCAGGTTGGCATTTTGCTGGGATTTGTCCATAAATAAGCTGTACCTTATGATTAGCCGCACTACTGGGGTAGGCTGGATTCTTCAATGAAATAGGTGCGGCTTATAATCATGAAATTACTGTACTTTATTTTACACATTCTTCTGAATTTTCTGTTTCAGTATACAAGGTTTAGAAGAACTTATTAAAACAAGAAACTTATTAAAACCATGTGCATTTTATGTCCAGTTAAGAAAAAAACCTTGCCTAAGCACATTGTGCATAAACAATATCCCTTGCTAGTTAGAAATGGTGAAAGTGACAAACAGAAAAAATTATCAGTGTTTGAGCTGCAATTAGTCCATGCATAAAGGAGGATCAATACAACAATTTGTAACTATCAAAAGCTGGAACCTTTAAAAGCCGGCTGGCTTGGCAGAAACCTTCCCACAGTGGCTGTATGTCAATATAAGGATTATTTTCAAGCACCTTTAGTTGTTTTTCTCTAAC
This sequence comes from Sialia sialis, assembly GCA_009812075.1. Lineage (NCBI taxonomy): Eukaryota > Metazoa > Chordata > Aves > Passeriformes > Turdidae > Sialia > Sialia sialis. The sequence goes on from VRYO01001878.1 coordinate 32,689,390, forward strand.
ATGATAAGCAGTGGACTCTAATATCCTGAGGCTTTTTCTTCAGATCTCTGGGTAGGACTTGGAAGAACCACAGCAGAGACTGCACTAAATAAGCCTTTCAAGTTTGCACAGTCTGGCATGTTCTGAGGAGCCTAACTACCCTGTAGCTGCATATCCCGCATGCAGATGATGACTTGAGGTTCCATGTATCACTTCTGCCTTCCCATAAAATGCATAATAATCATCTCTACAAAGTGGGACACAGCTACCGTAACTGGGTATGTTATGAGCTGTGACTTGATGCTACCTAGGGATATATTTATAAAATATGATTATGTGTGATACAGGAACACTGCCAATACATTTTTGTCTCTCAAATCAGGATCAAGCTATATTGGAGCAAGTCCAGGCTAGTCCACGGGTAGCTGAAGAATTACACAGGAAAACCAAGCATTGATCCAGCTGGAGCTCAGGGTGAGCAATAACGTGTCCTTTGTGATTGTATCTGTTTCCTTGGCCTTACAGTCAAAAGAAAGTAATATATTACTTAGGTCTCCATAAGATACAGAATTTTGCATTTTTTTCTCTTCCTAAAGTGTTTGATAAGTATATGTTTGGCAAACCTTGAAAAAAAAAAAGAAATTCTGAGCAGGCAGCAGAGTACAATGCATGGGTGATATATATGCTACATGGTTACTTCTTTTCCACCAAGACTGTACAGACTCTATCCTCTGCCTGCCACAAGTAAGCACAAACTCCCTTGTCTTTCCACTGAAAAACACAGAGCTCCCAGGGAAATACGCATTTAGTGCATGTCAAGGTCTATCTCTTACTGTGTGTCTTAGGGTGATTTTATGATGTTTGTATCCCCAGACGTCTGTTTTGCTTATGCTAAATATCGAGTTTCATGCTTTTAAGATTAGATTTGGGAGCAAAGCGGGGAGAAGGCAAAGCGGCAGGGGTTTTTGCAGCTGTATTCAAAAACATGGAGATAAGAGCTTCAGCTCTCTCTGTGCATAATGTCAGCAGCACAGACAGCAGCAGAGCTCTCCTTTGCTTTTGGTTAGCTCTTTAGCTGGCTGAGGCACAGAGGTTCCCCAGACTGTGGTTTTTCTTTTTCTTGGAACTGTTCAGACCTGTTCTGGGCTAAAAGCCCAGAAGAACATCAGGAGCTCACGCCTGTGTCCCACCAGGGTTGGGAGGTGGCATTTCCCAGAGCCAGAGGGACTGATAAGAGATGAGCAAGCTGAGCCAGATCCGACAGCAAGGACTCTCTATGAATTTGCCATCTCTTCAGAACACGAGGTTTCATTGTTTAATATTATTCATTTTCTCGTGTTTGTGAATACTTTCCTTGTAAAAGAAATGGTTTTTTCACTTCTCTTAAAGGAGATTTGCCTCCCAAACTGGCTGGGGTGGGGGCCACTTGAATCTGCTTTCTCTTTTTCCCTTTGAAAGTTCCCTCCCTAAATTTGGCCTGAACCAGAACAAATACACTGTGCCACTCTTCTACTCCTGAAAATAAACACACGTGGCAGAGGGCACATCTATAATTCTCAGGATGTTTTGCATTCCTTAGCTCATCCTATGTTATTAGGAGGTTTTCCAAGCTCTTTGGAGCTATCTTCCAGTATACAACAAGTGCAACAACAAAATTCAAAGTCACATATAAGTGACTAGATGATATCCATAATAAAAATAGATAAAATGCAAACTTTTTTCTATCTGTTTGCTTGCCAGTTGACGTGAATTTTGGGGTTTTTTATCTTTTTAAGAATCCTTCAAAGCTGTTAAAGTGATGACTTTGTCAGAGCTGGTGTCCAGTATGGTTAATGACCACTGGTATTTCAGACCCAATAAGATAAACACTAAATTTTCTATTGAATATAGTACAGCTAAAACTTTAGAAACTTAGTGTTGATAAACATAATACTTCTGAGTTTTTCTTTTTTCAACTAAACAATGAATAGGTAAAATTTAATATCTACTCGCCAAGGAATATTTGTGCAAACTGATGATGTTGCTCCATTTCAAAATGTGAAATAAAAAGGATAAGTCAATTCAATTCAGTTAAACACTCACAATCTCACAGCATTCCGGTTGGTTCATTGGGTTTTAAATCTTCCAAGCATTGGAAACTTCTGGACAGTAGTAACTAGAATCAATGTCTGTCTGCTGTGATATTTGAATCACAGATTTAAGATAAAATTATTGCAATCATCCTCTAGTATTTTTCCTTGATTAATTTAACTGGAATAGATCCATTTTCTACTTCTTTGTTATTTTTTATATTGGTAAAGTCTAATTACAAATGTCTTGAGCAACTCTGAATCCTTATTCGTTTAAGTTACACCATGAGAAAATGTTACAAGGAGATTTGTAGTTAGCATATACCCAGAACTCCAAATAGAAAAAAGTACTGCACGAACAGACATAACAGTTTGGCTCCAGTTTCTTCAAGATTAAACAACGTGCTATGTGGCCAAAATTACTGGATACCTTAATCTTCAGAAATAAAAATAAATACTTCATTTGCTGGGATAGAGAAGCTTCTAAGATACACTATCTTCCATATACTTAATATTTCATACTATTAGATATGCTTTAACCAGCCATTGAGAAAACTCTGACTCACAGCTGACTGCAGAATACATACAGAAGTAACTGAGTGTCTATGGTGCCTGAATGTAAATGAGCAGGATCTCTCTGACAGCCTTGAGAGGTACCAGTCTTCCCCAGTATCCTAGGTTACAATG
>VRYO01001878.1:32693124-32706743 GCA_009812075.1 Sialia sialis
TTGGAGTCTCGCTGGTTTTGCCTTCAAACTAGTACACCCAGTTATATGAAGAACAAGATACTTACACTGGAATTCACCAGGGTAAGCATTTGTCCTGTAAGGGAGAAACTGAATCCTATCTCTTTCCTCTTGAATACCTTGCTTAGTTTCCTCAGATTCTCCCTGCTTTTGCTTGAGGTCACATGTGGTAAAAGAGTCTAACACATCTGACTTGCTCTTAAACCCACTACTCCTTTGGTTATACACCTGAACTTGGTTGATTACTGCTGAGTACATCTCCCTAGAGCAGAAAAACTAAACAGTGACATTTGATGATGTCAGTAATGTCTGTTAATTTTAAAATTCTTTCCTCACTGTAATTCCTATGCTACAGTATTTAGCCTACGTGATTTCTCTGTCATTCCTTTTAATATAAAGCAATTGTTATTTTTCTCTTTATATTAGGATGTAAGATTTGTCAAAATAATTACAATGACAGTGGCCCTCCTAAAAAATTACTCTACTTTTTGAGTTTGTAAGCCATTACTAGATGGATGGATTTTTACATAAATGAGATATAAATGCAGCTTATTTATATTATCAAATTCCATTAACAAAATATTTTTCTGCTTTTTCTTCTATATTCTCTCTAATGTGTCCTATTTCATTCTTAAGTAAATGTTGTAGGGGAAAAAAAAATGGTCATATTATTCAGTTACAGAGGTATTAAAACCAATCCATTTCCCCTCACATCTGTCCTGATGGCTTGCAGAACAGTTGTATTACCAAACAGATCATAAATCAACAAGTGGGAAAATTAGAAATCTGTACAAACATTCTCATTTGATCTGATAGATTTAAAGAGATTTTAAATTTAAACATTCAAGTTAGGAAGCTTTCCAAGGTATTGTTTCCCTCAAAACATGTGTCAGGCCATCTTCCTGTTAATAAAGTTAAGGATATCTGATGGCCTTAAAAATGCTACAGAACTAAAACTGTGATGTTTCTTACACAGATTAAGAAGTAAAGGAACTCACAATTTTTTTGCACTCAGATACTTTTTTGCTTGGAATGGCAACGGTTAATTTGTTCTACCCCTTTACTACAGCTTGAGTTTTTCACTTGACCACATCAGAAAGGATGTATCTGGATATCCTTACCTATCAAGAGATGCAAATCAATTTTCATTGAGTAATGAGAGTAAATCCTTTATCACCATCCCTTACATATTAATTATTAAAATATCTTATGAATTAGACCTTGTTTCTGAAAACAGAATTGACCTCAGTCGAGTTCTGCATCATGAATTTTGTATGTGGAGCATATATATTGCTCAATTAATCAGTACTTAAGATCTGTACATAAGCAAAAGCACAGCTATAAATTGCACTTGCTTTCAGGTTCTGCATTCTAATTTCACTCCAAGAATTTTCATAATCACTGATTTTAATCACATGGATTTGTGATGTTCGTCAGAATCTCAGCAGCTCCAAGCTCTGGTTGCTGTGCCTGCGTACATTATGGCTGTACATTGCTTAAATCCATTAAGAGTGATTCAGATCACTCTGCAATTTTAGTTTCTTGTACAGCCACCTGTATTAATTTCATTTAAATAATTAGCATGCCAAAGCAGAATTTATTTGATATCATTCCCTGCTAATTCCCAAAAATAAATTAACAGTGGTAACAACTCTTTAATTCATTTAACATAAAACTCAGCTAGGAAACTAGACATCAGGATTCTTTGTTATAAGTTGTGTGCCATCATCCCCAGTGCATTTGCAAACCAAGTCAGACACCTGTGAAACTATGACAAAAGGACATTAAAAGAATTCTGAATTGAATTTATGAATCCAGGTCTATGTTTTTTTAAGCTTTAGCATGTTTTCAAACATTTCTCTGTACCACCAAGATTTCTAAAAAAATTACACAGAATTATGACATGTGATGTAGGTATGACAAAAAAACCACCACTGATCTTAATAAAACTCCAGCATTCCCCCTGCCACTCCCACTCCTGCAGCTGAAAGCTGTATCTATTTTTTCAGCACAGTACAGATTAGTGAAACTAGATTTGCTACTACAGTGAGTCCTAGCGAGGTCAGCGGAGTTCAGCCCTTCCCAACTCATGGTTAATCTTATTTGTCCATATCCGATCCACTCATCTGCTATTATCTCACATTATACTTAGTTTTTTAACCCTATCAGTATGTGGCAACACTGGCATCCTATTATCCTAAGTCTTTCTGATAGTAAAAAGTTCTAAATTATGAGCTGCCTATAAGAACTCATAACTTGCAAAAAAATGCAAGACGTGCCCAATTTAAACTATTTTAAAAGGTTTTTTTCTCTATGGGTAGTTGTAGACTTGAGAGGAGGAATTTTAAAAACCTGAGTGAGGAACATAGCACCAGTACATTCTAAGTGGGACATTTAGTTCTGTTGGGCTTAATGCCTCAAAAAATGTCAAAACTTATCAGCCTGAAAGTGCACCATTTTAAAGCTTCTGTTTTAATGATAAATAATGATTTGAGAATGCAATTTTTGTACTCAGTGAAAGAATAGAGAGGTGTCAGCTTTCTTGAAGAAAACATTTAAAACAGTCTGAGCTGAATATTAAGTCAAGATAGTTTTTGCATAGATTGATGTCTTAACAACTTCAAAAGATAGCAGAAGATTAATTTTGTAAACAGCTGATTCCACAATAATGATTCTCTGGAGAGTTCAAAACTCTTTATGAAAAATCTCATTCTTCTGGGGTTTCTTTAAATGTTCTGTATAGATGCTATTTTCTCAGAAAAAAATTGCAAGGTAGAGTGATCATTAATTTTTATTTTAGTCAACACCTTATTTTGAGTTAGCCTGCTAGCTTCTGTTCTTTTATTCTAATTCTCTGGTATTATCCTGCTCTTTCAGGATGAATTTTTTTGATGTTCTCATTTTATACAGGGTTAATGCTGCAGTGTGTCTCTGTGTGTTCAGCCAAAATTAATCTTTTCTCAAAGGCATTGAATTAACATATCTAAAAAACAAATAACAGCAAGGCTTTCCTCGTCCACTCAGACTATGAAATTAGTTCTGGAAGAATAAAGTAAAACACGGTAAAGCAGGGTTAGGTGATAATATTTTTGTTTCTTTCAAGTCCAGGTAATGTTATAAAAGCAAGGCAAGACTGAGGTGGGCAGGGAACTCTGGAAATCTCCTGGATCAACCCCTCTTCTTAGAGCAGGCTCAGCTGGAGGAGACTGCCTGTGTCCAGCCAGGTTTTGAGTGTCTCCAAGGATGGAGATCCCACAAATTTTTTTAAGAAGCCTGTCACAGTGTTATTGTAGATTTGTCACAAAATCTGAGACAGCAACAAGTTGCTGTACTTTGTCCAGAGAAGACCAAAGGAAAGGTTGCAAACTTAGAACACATTTCAAGTCTTTGCTTCCCCAGGAGTTGGAAGTGATGTTGCAGTGACCTCCTGAAGAAGTAGACAACATTTACCTAAGTATTGATGGCAGAGGGGAGTCAGTGCTTCCACCAATTCTCGGCTCCATTCTCAATTATCCCTGCCTACATTAAAAAAAAGTCAAATTGCCAAGTATCCCTGTTCCACCCCAGAATAAATAGCCCACCAAAGCAAATAAGATATCTCTTTTCAAGTATGTCAGTAGAGGTCAAGTGCTGCCCTAACCTCTGGAAGTGTAAAACTCATATTGTAATATCTGTAAATCCATTTTGTTACAATTACATTTATTCTTAAAAGTTCTAAAATGTGTAAATGTAAATATAAATACAAATATATTACTAGAGGTATGCAAAAAACAGCTTCCCTATACTGCCTAAAAAGACAGAGTTTGGAGGAGAGAGAGACATACACACACTAAAGAGTGGTGGCAGGAAGAAAGAGAGTTTTATTCCATCCAAGAAATAGCACTGCATCCATGCTGCAATTCTTGGCCTGGAAGGAAGTACAAAGATAAAACTTTTCCTTAAAATCAAAACAAAACCACCTTTGAAACACTTCCATCTGCTGCAAATGCAAGCTCAAGTCCTGCTCCCGTTAACTGATGAGCACTTATGCTGAATTCAACAGATCACTTCTCAAGAAGCACTCAGCACATGGCAGAGTAAAAACTCTTAGAAAACACCTGCTTGTTTTGTAGACAGAATAATGAAGTTAAATAGAATGAGAGCACTAGAGTAATGTGATGGGAGAACGTACTGAATCATGCCACAATTACACTATTGGGCATCTCACCATTTATAAACCTAATTAACAGAAAAACCTCTTCTCTTTACAGAACTTTAAATATGAAACACCAGTCTTGCATAAATATCTCATTTGGATACAAAGAGTGATAGGAAAAAAATTTTCAAATGTGGCAACTTGTTAAAATAAGGACATTTTAAATTATGACATTCATTTTTTTCCTGGGAAAAGGGAAGATAAATAGAACCATGAAACTGTCAAAAGGTCCAAATATTTGTTGATCAAAGAAACAGATGGGCTGGTTATGGTCTACTAAAACCATCAAGAACCCAAGGTACTAAGTGTGCCATATCTCAGAACACTGTTTTTCTATTTTCATTTAAAAACAGTTTAGATGTACACAGATAAAAGCCCTACTAGTTACATGTTAGAAGATTATTTTCCTATTATATTAAATTAATTTTAAAATGCCTATTTTGAATGAAAAACATTTGAGTTTAGAGACCACTCTTTCCTAGCTCTCCTATGAAAAACACAGATAACAGTAAAACAAAAATCTACAGTCAGCAGTAACTCACATCTTGTGTACAAATAAATTTCTTTATTTCTGTTACCAACCAAATTCTATCCCAGTTAAAACCATGATGAGCTATGAGATTTTCTGCGTTTAGCATACAAGTGAAAGAATATCTAAGCAGAAACAAATGTCTTATCAATCACATCAGTTCACTGTATGCTGGTGGTTATGAGCACCCTTCAGCCATGAGGGTGTCATGGAATATTACAGAGATGAATCCTTCAGGGGAGCCAATCTTCATAATTTTTAAATTAAAATAAACCAAGTAAACAAAAATAAATATTCTTCAAAGTGATTTCTTGCTATCGAAAGCGAAGCAGTTACTCCAACAAACAGAAATATGCATGTTTGTTTACCCTTGCAAATGCTCTCCATAAGACAAACAGGGGTGCTTCAGAATATAGATCACACTTTGTGAGGTGAAAACGACAAAGTTGAATGTGTAAGCATGTTAACTGGATTTGAACCTACTCGCTATTACATGAGTGAAGAGGGATATACTGAATTAAGTGAGGTGACAGGTTGGTTTAATATACATAAGGGTAGCATCATGAGGGGAAATTAATATTGAAGAAAAGGAAAAACTGCCTGTTTCAAAAATGATGGTTACTCCTTGATACTGGGGTTTTTATACTACGAGTATGATTATATATTGTATTTGGCTACTCAGAGAGTATTTGGCTACTCTGTAGATACTTAAAACCTGGTTGGGCATGGCTCTGAATAACCTGATTATGCTGATCCTGAGCTAGGCAGAGAATTGGAGTAGGTGGAGGTCCTTGAGAGCTTCAGATGGGCTATGATCCTGTGATTGCCAGGGCAGAAAAACTGCATCTTGAATGGCTAATAAAGCCAGGGTTTTCCTTTCATTTATCAGTTAATTTTTAAGATAAGACATTGTTACTGACTGAGGCTAGGATGCACATCAAAACTGACACACAGCATTACTGTTTACTCCCAGCACAGGAACTCCTGTAACTTATTCACCTCTGTCAGACACAGCAGTAGTGCTGCCTTGAAAAAGAGGAATTCTGGATTAATAGGAATAGGCAAAGTGTTTAAAACCATCTTCTTCTCATGCCTCTGAATGCACGACTAAGAAAATAAAATGTATGGGCATATAATGTACCCAAAAAATTGGTACACTGATACATAATGTGGACTTGCCTAACAGAGGGAACATTTAACATATCCCATGGAACAGGAAATTAGCCTCAAATAGAGGTTTCTTTTTCTTCCTTCTTTTTTCCCATCTATTTCAGTAAACAATTGTTTCAAAATCAAACACATTTTCATTAGTGTCTAAAATGCTTCATCTCCATTTATTGCAATATTTAGAGTTAGCAACAAAAATTATGACAGGTATTGATGAAATGTAATTATCTAGGGAGTGGAAGCTTTCATATAAAAATGTACAGCTTGTCTTATTATGCTAAACATTCACGCTCACCAAATGAAAATATATCACTTTGTGCTTTGATAATGCAGACCTAGAAAAAATCCACTGGAAATGTAGGTAATTATCACTGCAAACCTAAAATTATGCTGCCTACCTCTGTCATCATCACAGTATTGCCCATTTTCCAGCAACATACTATGTTCTAGCTGTTCTTTAAAATCACTAAAGAATCATTAAGACTTAACTTTTTATTCCTGGAGTCAGGGATTCCCTTTTCATGAAAATTGCATAGAAAAAAAAAACTGTGAACTATAACCAACATTTGTATCAACCAAATAGTCTGGTGTATTACCTAAAGCAAAAAAAATCTTGCATCAGAAAATAAATTAAAAATGACCTTGTGCTTTTTTCAAAAGTGAGTGCAGCTGAGGTCATTGGAATAAATTGTGATGGTTAGAAGGCATGTGTAGTACATGAATTACCACCAAGTAAGCAAAAAAAAACCCTCAACCAAATACAGCAAAGTACATAACCCTATTTCTTTGTAAAATAATGGCAAATATTTTCTATAATAATTATGACTTCTAATAAAATAATTCAGGGGTTTTGGCAAATTTATTTCACCATCAAGTATGTGCTACACATTTCAAATCTACATTCATTAATTAATATTGTTTGTTATAGGCCTCTACTGTTAACAGCATAAGAACCTGTAGCTATATTTGCCCAGCAGGCAGATCCCAGCTCCACAGAATATTATGTAGTGTTGTTTAAAAACATATATTGTAGTTTTGTTTAAGCTCATTAAATTACTGAGTCAAAAAAAATGAAATGGAAGTTGGTACTGCTAGTGAGTGTTTTAATTGAAATTTAAATATGTAAATTGAAAGCAACTTCACTATTTGCTTATGTAAGGAAATTATTAATTAATTTCAGAAGAAGCAGATTTTAAAAGGGGTAATTTTTTTTTACTTCTTTCTCTTGCAAACACATAAGCAACCACTATCAAATTATTCTACTCTGACAATAAGGCTGTACAGGTCCTCAGTTTGTTTCCATAATAGCTTTTCTCTGGAATATTTTGATTGACAGATTCATATTTTTAACATCTGCCTCTTTGGGGAGCAGCTTAATGTTAGGATGAAAAATATTAAGATGAAAAATACACTGGAGGTTTCAGAGCAGGTGGAAAAACGAATAGTTCTGATTAAATGAGAATTGCTTCTAATCCTGTTTTCCACTGTGCCTTGAAGTACCCTATATAAAGAATAAAACCTCACTTGTCACTTATGGAGCATTTAAGGAAGAGGGGGCAAAAAAAAAGTATATGCAACTTACCATTAAAATTTACTGATCGGATATAGCTCAGTAGTTCTTTACCATCGGTTGTGCTCATCCTTGGGCACAGACCAATATATCCAGGACAGAGATCTTTATGCATGTTGTGCAGGGCATAGGCCATGGAATATACTGCATCAATGACAAACTGAACTTTTCCTTCTTGTTCATAGGCCGAGTCCCTTGCAATTCTTTCTAAGCCTGCAGAAGAAAGAAAAAGAGTTTAGTTCTACTTGTGTGGGCATAAGTGAGTACCTGCATGAGCACGTGCATGCAAAAATTCACACTGGAACATAAATACAGTAATTTCACTATTATAAACCACACCTTTTTCATTGAAGAATCCAGCCTACCCCAGTAGTGCGGCTTATATTCAGGTGCAGCTTATCTATGGACAAATCCCAGTGAAATGCCAACCTGGAAGTGGGGGCTGGCTGGGGAGGGCACCTGGGGCTGCCTTTAAAGGCTTAGCTGGTCTATGAAAACTGTTTGCAACTTGAGCACCTGACACCAAACCCCGCATTGGTGCGATTCTGTTACTAATTTGTTGCTTTGTTACACATGGATCCTCGCTTTAAAAAAAAAAAAAAGAATGCCGCTTATATTCGGGTGCAGCTTATATATGGACAAATCCTGTGGTCTACCCAGCTACCCGGACGTGCGGCTTATAATCAGGTGCAGTTTATGATTGTGAAATTACTGTAATTACAGCTGGATTGACAGGTAAAGTTGGGATTTGTCTCTCTATCTCCTAAATAAACAAGACAAGGAAAAATATGGCCATCTGGTTTTGCCTCTAATCATTGTACACTCTGCCAGGTATGTAAACAGTATGTTGATTTCCAGGCCAGGAAAGAGGACAGAACATTTTATTACAAGAAAAGATATGGAGATATATGTATTTCTACAGTCCAGTAGAAAAATTCTCTTTCCACCTTATTGATTTTCATTCAGGAGTTGTTTATTGTTATTTATAGGACAGCTCTAGAGCAGCCTGCTGTTCTGTTTTAGATAAATTTAAGCTATCTGGATTTTTATCCCTGTCTATTGTTTGATAAACATTATTTAAACATCTCAGGGAAAAAAAGTTGAATGCTTGCCAAGTGATGTGACCATCTGTCTCCATAGTGAAAAGTGCTCATTCCAAGACATTTTTCTATATTTACTAGTGAGTTATGCTTCATGTTGAGAACCATGTATTCTTTGCTATTTCCTACAGGGACATTTATCCTTCAGAGGGAATACACAGCAAATCAATACACCCTATAATTTTTATTCTGCAGGAATTGCCCAAATTCATCATCTATGTCCATGTACCAGGGAAGTTTTACATTAATAGGTGATATTACTTAGTGGAATTGTAAAAAATAAAGCTGAGAAAAATTATATTTTAAGTAAAGAATCAACATGAAATCCCATATAAAAATTCAGATGCTGATTTCGAAGGCTCAAATCTTCATTTTCCAGGGAAAAAGTGAGTGATTGGCAAATCTTGATATGAAATTTGCCCTGCTGAAATCTACTGTCAAATTCCTCTCACCTCAGTGAACAGGAGAATGGATCCCTAGGTTATCTATCAGGTTATCAACTCCTTCAATTTGAAAATAATCCGATCTTATTATTTAGGGTTATTTAGAAATGAGACCAAAAGTTTTTGCATAATTTAAAAAAAAACAACTCTTCATCTTCTTTTTATTGTTTCTTTTTTATATCTAAACACAGGATTTTACAAGCTCAAGATATCAATTTTGCTGAATCCGAATTTATAAAAGTACACTGTGCCTGAAAATATACTGGACACAGATGTTTCTTTAGACAAACATGCAAGCCCATATGACAAGGAAAAAAGCCAGGAAGCATACTCAGAAGCCTTTTTTCTGTCTGCTGCACTTCAGTACCTCCATATTACACTCCAGTAATAACATATGAACAAATCTGTAATCTGACAAGCAGTAGTGCTTTGTGCTTTAAACACCCCTGAGCACTGGAAGCGATGGATAGCATTGAAAAATCATGGTCTGCTGTTATTTCTCCTCAGGGATTAGTTTTAAAAAAATAAAATCACTACTTCTTGAAAAGCTGAAAACCATTTGACGAGGAAGGCAGAGAACATTTTTGTGATTTGTACAAGTAGCTTTACAGACACTTTTTAAGACATGTTTTCTAATGAATGACAAATAATTATTGCATAATGCAACTGTACTGCAAATAAAGAAACAGGAAAAATCTTTCCTTGAACATGCTGAAAATTACACAATTAGTTGCAGTGTATTGCCCAGACATAAAAGAAGACATGAAGGATGGAAAACATGAGGCTTAATTAGTTTACAAATTTACTGACTGATTTCATTTGGTAACTACCTTCCAACAGCAAATGATGAGTAGAGCTCATGCTCTCCCCTTAATTGTTCCTGCCTTGTTAAGGACTGTGGGACAAGCGAAGGACAGAATTTACAGAATTGCTGCAGACACAGAGCAGTCAGTAACCTGGATACACTCTCACAGCTTCCACATTCTCCAAACAGTATGGTCAGGACAGGAGGAGTTAAATCGAGATCCACTTTTATTGCCAAGACAAACATAATTCCCATCACATAAATGGATATATGTGTGTGTGTGTGTATGCTGAGGAGTGGAGGAGTTGGTGAAAAACAAACTGGAAATATTTTCTGTAATAAATTCTAAGTCATAAAACACTAATAGTTGCAAAGTCTTAAGAAAGCATATTGCACTAAGTGATATAGATTTTAAAATTGGGGAAAAAAAGAGTTTTATTCTTCCCTATGCTATACTTTTTGCATAAATTTCCTCCATGGCATAAGAATTTACCTTTACTCTTCACAGATATGTTCCTATAAACTAATGTATCACACAAATTACAGAAGAAAAAACTCATTTATTTGGAGTGAATGTTTTTTCTATACATACAAAGGGGTAAGGACCATCACAGAATTATCATATTTAAATCGGACAAATCCAGAAGGCAATAGGCAAGAGAAGTCTGTGCTTTGCATAAGTAAAAACACAGCAAATGGGATTATGTGCTCTTTCTCTTTGATTTTTAATTTTCTCTCTCTGGAGTTCTCAAACATCTAAACTAACAATTTATAAGGATGACAAGAACTCATCAACTTAAATTACACTGCACTGCTCTAAATAAATGGTTAATGTATATCAACAAAATGATCCATATTGTCTAAGCCATAAATATGGTCAGCTCCTACAGATATAATAATACTAGATGGGAAGACATTGTAATTTTTCTTCTGTCTTGTATGCCAAGTAATAATTGTTTCATTTATAGCTTGACTCTTAGCTCTATAAGCCGTGTTTCTACACACATTGGTGACTAGAAGAAAGATGAAAATTTGTACCTTATAAAATAAATGTTTTAATGCTTCCTTAATGATCACTTCAATTTCTTATCCTACAGGAAAACCTGTAGGATAAGAAGTTGCTTAAACTGTGTCATTATAAATAGAGTGATAAGGTATTCCCAGTTCTTGAACCTGCAATGGTCAGACCCATGGGCCAACAGTGTGTCAAGAACTGAGATGAGAACTGGGCTCACCAATTCCTGATCAACTCTTCCTGATTACCAAAACAACAGAAATCCGGGAAAATGGGCCATGGTGTTTTCCAGCAAGCCTCCCAATCCAGCTGTTGGCAAGGGCAAACCTGACATCAGCAGGATGTCAAGAGCAATGAAGAAAGTGTGTAGACATGCATACTAATGCTACCATCTTGGGCTTGAGAAGATCTGGGAGAGCAATGACATCAGCCCAGGAAATGTCAGCTGTCCCTGGATCAATCCATTGGAAACTTCTTTTGGGAACACTAAAACAAGCCTCAGGAATGTTCCCATAAATCCTGGAAACACGAAAGAGTTGCTACAGGTACTCTTACAGCTGCTGACCGAGAGTGAGAAGCTGGAAGTATTGCCTCCATGCACATCATTTCCTGCACATCCTTTCCCCTTTTCATCCTGTATTTCTTATGCTGAAGGAAAAAAATGTGTATCCTGCTCAGGATGGTATAATTCAGTTATGATGGGGAAAGATAAGAAGCATAACAGTAGGAAGGTGAGATATGGATCAAGTGGCTAGGGATGTGACTGGGGCTACTTGTCTGAGGGGCAAGAAGGTGAAGCAGATAGTATTGTCAGTTCCATGGCTATGAATTGGGAATAGAGAGATTTCAGGGAACATAATCAAGATAAATTAAGCCTTTACAGTAATAAATTAAAATGTATCTTCATTAAAAACTTAAGATCATGCAGTCAGTAAATAAAGATTAATGTAAGATAGCTGAGGTAATGAATTCATACATGGGTGATGATATCACCTGTGAGAGAGAAACTGCTATCTTAAACAATCAAAACTTAAGTTGCTGATCTCACCAGCAGGGGAATAATCTGCTGGGTGATAAATGTTGCACAACTCATCCAAGTTTTAGAAAACGTTTTTTTAATAATAATCTTAAAGCACAGGTCGAAATAACTTCTGTACACATATATGTCCTTCACAATAGGAAAACTTCAGAGCATATACCTCTCTTGTAACTTTTGGCATAAAGGGAAAACAATACCTTTTATTTAATTGCTCCATTTCTGTAAATCACTAGCTCTCCTAACATTTCAGAGCAATCCCATTCCTTCTGTCTCACAAATCTGTTTCCATTTTTTATTATTGAAAGCAATTTATGTAAAAATGAAGCCTACATTATATCTCATGATTATTTTAATATCTTTTAGATTCCATCCCATATATTTAATTAAAATCTTAATTTGTTACTTGAGAACAAAAGGCTGAAGTCAAGGATCTTGTATACAACAGCTCTTAAGAGCTTCAAATTGAGAAATGTTGTGATTGTGTAGGGTTTGAGAAAAGTTTTGGGCGCTAGAGAGCTTTGGGACACAAGAGAAGGGCTCCACAGTTTACAAGAGCAGAGAGAGCTCGTATAGGGATGCAGTGTGAGTAGGAATAGTATTGTAATATTGACAAAATAATCATCAACTCTTTGTGTTGCAAGGTTAGAAAAATACTGCAAAAAAGACAGTATGAACACAAAGCTAGAGCTCCACATAGGAAGTAGAAGGATGCTTCAAGGTATTGTCTCCTAACCTCTAGTCAATGGCCATTTTTTCTTCATCAATCTCTTTCGTTATTGTTTTCTTGATGTCTAGAACTGATTGGAACAAAAGTGCATAGATCACTTGTCATTCTTATTTCAAATAATAAGCCTTCTTCCATTACTTTGGGGTACTGATTATCTGAATCTTATAAAAATCAAGGTTAAAAACACCGAAAACTTTCAACTTTCGTCACTGAAAACTCTCAGGTAGAAATTATGAAAATGTTCTTTTGTAAAACTTTCACTTACTGCAATGTGCCACAGTCTTTCACTTAGAATAGAAACTACTTTTTCATCATCATCTGTTATAGCTAGATCTTCTGTTTTGCTAACATAAAAATGTTATACTTGAGATTCTTCTGTGTGATTATTGACATACCCAGCAATGGAATAATATTAATGGGCTAATAATAAAAATGGACATAATCTATGTCTACTTTACAAACTCATCTACCAACTATAGATTAACCTTAATGCTATTTTGAACCACTTATTTTTGTGTTGGCAACTGATTTATGCATCTACGCTTGCATTTTGTAACCTAGGTGAAAATCAATATTTAACAGGAAAAGTAAAATGTTAAAGAAAAACACAGAACAAAACAAAACATTAGACTGACATATCTTGTCTTTCAGCCAATGAGAACAGTTTGCTTAGCAAAGACATGGAGGGTCAAGAATCTCCTAACTGTGGATTTGTCACCTGCAAGGAGAGATTTTTGGAGCCTGTATTTCTCCCTCCTTTCCTTTTTCCCACTTAGAAATTTTTCTAGGGTAATGGTGGGAACACAAGTAATGTGGAAGAGGTCTTAGAATGCTTTCTCATGAACACCTTTTGTTCCTTTTGCCTCTCTTTACCTGCCTTTTTTATATATACCTGTGCAGAATTACTGCTCACAGACAGTTGTACCATCTCTGCAACACTTGGGGTATTTTTCCAAACCTCTGTTTTGACAAGTCTGGATTTGGGATATCTAGTAATATACAGTAATTTCA
>VRYO01001878.1:32731069-32744008 GCA_009812075.1 Sialia sialis
GCTTATAATCGTGAAATTACTGTAATTAATGTCCATATATGCAGATAACTCCAATGAATTTAAGCTACAGCACTGAAATCAGTCATCATGGGAAGAGCAGAGTCACACTCAGGGAAAGGGAAAGCAAGCAAAGATGAGGTTTGATGTCTTGTATTATCTAACACCCTGAATTCTGTTCTTCAATTGTTGCAGACTTACAGCACATCTTCCTTCTTTCTATTTCTCAATAACAAGTGCAATTAGAAACACTATACTGAGTGATCTTGATTTTTCCTCCAACACACACACACAAACACACACACCCCACTCTAGTTTTTGCCAATGCATGTTTACCATCTACACAACCTAGACAGTCCTAAAGCTCTAATAAAATCAGGGAAAAACAAGGTTCAAGCAGGAAGAAGGAAATATAAAAATCTGGAGGAGTAGGGGCATAAAAAAGCCCATGTAGCTAAACGAAATAAAACCAGAAGAATAATGTCTTGTAAGAGGAAATTACTATAGTGATCATATTTTTCAAAACATTCAATATTGAAAGAAAAGACAAAGCAAGAAATGTGACAGTAGCATCATGCTCAGGAACAGGCAGTGATGATGTGAATGGGATGGCTCTGTACCTGCACAACCATATCTACATCACCTGAGAACAAATTCAAACTCTGAAAGTGCCAGTGTTATTCTGAAGAAAGGGACTGCATCCCTCTCTATTAGTCTCACTCAAATCCATGCCTGTATAGCAACATCCCTTCTTGCTCTGAACATCAAACATGGGAAAAAAAATTCTTCTTCCATCCCTGTGAGAGTATGTCTATGTCAGGGCAATTCTTTTCTAAAGATAATTGGGATGATACATCCCATGTTTGGTAGTGCAATTGCATAATTTGCACTATAATGTCGTGACTTTTTTTTTTTTTCCACCTAAATAAAGTGCCTAAAAAAGAATAAGAAAATAGAAATTTTATATTCACCAACACCCTTTCCAAGCATTTTCTCATTGATCAGAAAAATAAGCATAACATTTTTAATGCCAAAATCTCACAGGAAATTTGCTCCAAAATTTTAGATAAATAAAAATATAAATGAGAGTCCATTCCTGAAGTTTATTATTCCTGTCATTTGACTTGTTTGAAGTGCAAAATCTTGCACCTGGAGAAGAGCACTCCCATGAAGCAGGGAGTGCATGAGTCATGAATCATAAAATAAAATATAGAAAATTCAAAACAGGATTTTCTTTGTCCAGGAGGTGTGTGTTTGGAGCGTTCCAACATCCCATTTCCCCAGATCAGGCAAAACAGAGAGATGGAGGAAACTTTATAGTTGAAAGCAAACCATCAGATTCATAAATTAGATTCTGTGATCTGAGAGTCTGCATTTACCAGGAATTTAAAACAGTGACCCATGAGATCTCTTCTGAGCTTTTATCTTACACAGATATTTTTTCTGATTGTTATGAATAACTGAGGATTGCTGCCATACCACTGAACAAGAACCAGTATAATGTAAGGTCATTGCCTTTGATGTATATTTTTATATTTCTACAGTAAAAAATATAGTAAAAACATTGTAGGACTTGTGAAGAATGAAATTTAAATGAAAAATACCTTTTGATAATTATGCATAAAGCTTCCAACCCCTAAAATGAGAAAATGTTCAACATCAGGCCTCAGTGCACAAGAAAGTGCATGGAACAGCCTCTTTTAAAGTATAATTTTCTCTTAGTATGCTTTCTTTTAGCTAGGCTTGCCAAGCCTTTCTAATAAAAACATTTTCTCACTGTGTGAAATCAGTGTCTGCTTTCCAAATAAAATTATGAAAAATGTCAGGTAAACGTAATAAGAGAATCATATTTTTGTTTTTTGATTAAGGTACCTCAAACAAAATTTCAGTTCAATTACCTCATTTTCTTGTAATCACATATAAGATGGATTCTGTAGTCTCCCCCACGACGTGCTGTGGCCATAAAACTGACATGATAGGTAGAAGCTGCTTATTCATTTAGGAAGATAATGATATTGTCCCATTAGGAATCGTATCAGTCTTGGTATTGAGTAAGATACATGGTTCTGTCAGTAGAAAAGGATGTGAGCAACAGGCTACTGCAAATGCATTCCCCTAGAGAAGTGTAACAGAAACCTCAAAGCAAAATATTTCTGGAGATCAGTGCAGTGTCATCCTTTCCTCACACTCTCCTGCTTGCAGCCACTCTGGATATTTTCATGACTGGAACATGAATGCACAGCCCCAAATCGCCTCTGCCTGACCTCCTCCTCTCTTTCTAGGCAGTATCTAGCAAGAGCTGCCACTGCTCACAAGCATCAGGGGTAGCTGGCAGCAGCTGCTCTGGTGCCTGCAGTCAGGAAAACACTCCAGCTGCAACCTCTGTTTTAAAAGGGACAAAAAGAGATGATTCCTGTGGTCTGGGGAACATGCAGATAATGGTTTAGTAAATGAAAGTCTCCTCTCTCCTGAGGAAACTAATGAGAACCTCACAGTGCTCAAGGTGTTGTGTTTACCTCCTCAGACACAGGTGCTTAGCACTGAACCAAATCCTATTTTCCTGGCCCGAGGTGGACCAGGCCTCTCACTCAAGCTTTGATAAGCTGTGAAGGGTTGCCCATGTCTTAAAATAACACATACATGTTTAAATCCTGACCAAAAAAAAAAAAAAATTCAGTCAACAGGAGTAACTCACAACAGCTGAAGAGCAGATGTCTTTGAGTCTTCACTGGGGCCAAAGCTGCAGAGATCAGATTCATCACAAATTCATCCCCTGTACTGCTGGGTTTTGGTTTTTTTCACAGAACACTGCGACCCCAGGGTTAGATTCACCCCTTCCAGTGCCAGCTGCCATTCCGACTGGCGTCAATTCCTCTGTCAGAAAAGGCAAGTGATCTCGTGCTACCAAAGATAATTATTTCAAATTTGTTGCTAAATGACTTCTGGTAAAACCAGTGTGATGGACTACTGAACACTCAGTTCATTAGCTGTCATCCAGCTTGACATTTCCATCTTTCAAGCAGTATTGCAGAAAATCAAAGATACACAGGGCTGTGCTTCAAAAGCTGCAGAGGTAGCCATACTGTCCTCAAGAAAAGGGACTGAGAAGCTATTGCTAACAGGTTGTGGAAGATTACAGTAACCCATAAGCAGATAAAAAGTGCTCAAAATTAATTCTTTATGAGCCCTTTAGACACAGGTACAGAACTAACATTAATAAAACAGAATAAGAACATAATAGGAAAACTTAATAACAAATTAAGAAGATAATATTCTGGAGACATAAAAAGAGAAAAAAAAAAACTTGGCACAAATGGCTGGTCTTATGCTGTGGCATTTTAAAAGTCATCCTATGTAAATACTGTACTCTGTATCCATGTGGCAGCTGCTATTTATAGGTGAAAGTAAACAGGTGAAAGTTAATGAATCCTTTTGTCCTGAACCCATTTAGGACAAAATTCTTATGCGAAGGTTATAATCACTATTCTGTAATACATTTATATGTTATGTTACAATGCTTTAATTACTGTTCACATTACCCACTTTAGTCTTTAAGTCACCAGATATTTGAATCATCTTCTGCAAGTTTATCAACTGGACTCCTACCTTAGGTACCCTCTGTAAAAACCAAAGAAAGTGTTCTATATTCTTCCTGTCCTTTGATTTGAACTAACCAAATATTTTTAAAAAGTTCTCATTTACGAGTTTTATTTGTTTCTTTGAGATTTCTCTTTGCTGTGGATTTTAAAATCAATTTTCAACTTTCTTGCTCTATTCAAGAAAAACACAAAATCTATTCTAAAATGCTTTAAAATCTTCACAGTCTCTGAAACTTTTCCAGTTTTCTTCCAGAAGACAGGTAGGTATCTTGTGTTTGCCAGTGCCTGCTTGAGGATTAAATTCATCTGTTGCTTTCAGTCATCCTACCTACCTCCCTTCTTTTGTATTATCACCTCGTGTACGTGACGTGACAGGGATGACAGAGATAGCAATGTATTGAAAGAAATGTTTGATGCCTGTGATTTAATCCCTGGATCAGAAATTGTTTTCCTCCGTGCACTGTTTATACTCATCCATCAGGGCAATTCCTCTCCACTGGTGTTGCTAGACTTCAAGCTGACTCCCACAGCTTTCTAAGAATATAATTGCGAACTCCTGAGACCCTTCAGAAATCACAAGCAGAGCAAGCATACACACTGTGGCACTCTTAAATTCACGTTGCTCCTTGAGCAGGAGAGGTCTCAGTGTTAGATAATTTCTACAACTAGTTATGGGCAAGCTTTCTTTTAGCACAGAAGAGTGTTAGATACTTTATTAAGAATAGGAAATTCAATTTTGAAAACATTAAATACAAAATATATAAAACATTCTCAGGACTCAACAGTCAGACAACTGCTTTGCTCCTAGTTATTCACTGGTGCATGTATATCAGTGATGAGACTGAAATTCTGCTTCCCTTGACTAAATTCCTTCTTTGACCACTGTACAACTTCAGTGTTTTATAGAGGAACTTAAGCCTGCAAACGTGCTGCCTTCAGCCCAGGTCTGCTCAGAACAGACCCTTCTCTAAAAAAATCATCTTTCATCAGAGACACTCTCCCTTCTTTGTCTTTCCATGCATTTGGGTTTTTCATCAGCAGGACAAGCAGACAAGATTTATATCAAAAAACAGCTGTGAGGAAAAGACTTGGTGAAATCTCAGTCTACACTGAGTACCCCACACCTATCCTCAGCTTATACGAATCAACCCCTCTTCAAGTACCATTTTAGCTACTTAAATTCTTTGCAAGGGAAAAGGGCTCTGTGATTCCAAGATCTCAGGTGAAGAACTGCTGGCCAATTACAGGCATCTAAATTATAGTCACAGGATCTTCAAATGCAAACACCATTGCCATTAAAGAACTGTGGCATTTTTTTAGAGACTAATTTGCTAGCCTCTTAGTGTTCCAGTACAATTAACTGTACTGAACAGAGAGACTTCCAGTCTCAGTTTCCTTCCTGCTTCCCTCAGGAGATGGATTATAAAAATGCTGATTTTACAGAATCGCAGAATACCCTGAGTTGAAAGGGATCCGCAGGGTTCATGGAGCCCAGATTCTGATCCTGCACAGGACCATCCCCAGGAATCACAGCATAAGCCTGAGAGCACTGAACTCTGTCAGGCTGGTGCTGTGACCACTTCCCCAGGCAGCTGATCCAGTGCCCAACACCTCTGGGAGAAGAACCTTTCCCTAACATCCAACCTAAACCTCCCCTGACACATATTCTCTCACTTGGGCTATAAATGAGGCTTCTGCTCCCTCTTTCTAGATAACTTCGAGGTTTTCTATCTACTACATAAAGTGTGAACATACTGCCTGTTTCAGACTTCTTTGCAAGAAGGATCACTTTCAGCATAGAAGGACCAAGTGACATGCCTGTTATTAGATTCATACATTTGAATTCACTGTGAAGTCTTCAAAGAGTCTGCACATGAAATGCTAGCAGCACAAATGACAGATTTGGGACCCAACATTTTCTTCTTTTCCTCAAATTTTGTGAACATCGTAGGTCCTCAACTTAGATTTCAGGAGCTGCAAAGTTTCTTTTTTCATATATATATAAAGTAATTATCTTTTGAATAATTTAATGAATCTGTGATCTAAATCACATTTTTGTATTTTTCACAGGGAGGACAGATTAGTGAGTTCCTCCGACACTAGAAGTGGCCATTATATTTTACAGTTTAGCCATTATCCATATTCAGAGTCTGCATTCATCTAATTCGAAGAACAGACATATCAATGAAATTCTCTAAGCATTTCTACATTCCTGCTAAGATCTCTTTAAGTGACTTTGCATGCAGTTCAGTTTATTCTTATCCATATAAAAGCCTGATGGTTATATTTTGGCACAGTAAACCACAAATAAATACTGAGAGTCATAAAGAGTTCCTTTTATTTCTTTAGGCAGTGTACAAAAGCAGTGCAGAAGAGGCTAATAGGTTCTGCAAAGCCATTGCTTTTTGCCCTTGTGCAAGTGAGCGGGACAGGAGAGAGAGTGACTGAAAAATTATTGTGACAGGCTCTCAGCTGGCCATAACTCTGAAGTTGGAACCACTGCACTCTTCCCTTAAAAGTGACCAGACTAAAGACACTAAAATGGCTTGCAGCATCAATGATTTATTAAAACACACACTAAACCAATTGGCTTTTGCATGTCCAGTTAAGTATAATATGGTTAGACAGAGTGAAAAAAAAAAAAAAAGGGTTTGCAAACAAATCTTTCCCTTATTCACTGTACCTCACACAGTAGGTACTTCCATTCTTTTTTCTAGGTCAACAATTTTTATCAGCTTCCTGGACTGCAGGAAATTTTCTGTGGTCTTCTCAGGGTGCCCACCAAGTTCATCCTTCCTTCGGGGAAGCTTCTGCAAGCCCTCCTTTAGATTTCTGCCACCTTCATGCTCCCCTCAGGAGCTTCTCAGCCTGCACTTGTGTAGCAGCACCCCCATCTGTCCTATCTCACTCTCCCCCACGACCAGAAAAAAAAAACCAAACAGTTTCCCCACCTTCTTGTGGGGAATCTCAAGCACCATGATAGTGGTGCTGTAGCAGTATCTATCTATTTATCTATTTATCTGTCAGTATCTATGCACTGATCTCAGGCAGCCTTCCTGCCTGCTGTTCAGCCACATTTCTTCCTGCACACATACAATAAAGTGAGTGGCAGAGGGTATTTATCACATTATTTCCAGTGACTGATCTGGCCTGTTTGAAATTAGTGCACAGTTGCATGACAACTTATCATACTTATTATTCTGAAAATCAACATATCACTGACTTCTGCAGGGCTGGAGGGACAGGCATTTACATTAAGAGTGACTACAGGAACAAGGCACATCAGCAATCTTGTCCAAAGAGCAATCACTGCTCTCTGTACGTTTCCAAGGTGCTGTAGGACAAACCAAGTTGGAAATCACTATTTCTCTGAGGTATGAAGGCCACTGTTGTTCAATCTTTTAACACTTCTCTGTAGCAAGAGACAACTTTGGACAGCCTCAGAACTGGACTCCAGTAGGAACACAAGCTTTTCTTTGGAAGGCCATAAGACCCTCATTTAGTCTCTGCAAATAGAAATGGCTCACATTGCAAGCAGCAGCAAATATTCTGTCACAAAGCAGCAAGGTGCAGTCACTGGTATCTTCACTCTAAAGAAGAAGAGTTTCTCTGGACTCAAAAACACATGAAGGTACTTGAGGAGATGGGGGCTGTCACTTCAAGTCCTGGATTTTATCAACAAACCGGAGATACCATGAGAAATTTCAACAAGCAGCAGGTTTTAAAGGTTTTCCCAAAGTACCAAAAAGAGAACAAAGACTGTGACCTACAATACTGCTCTCTCCCTAACTGCTTCAGAGAACAAGTCACACATTACTGCCAGCCACCCTGCACAGGAGATGAGTAAGACAATATTGTTGGAATGTGCTATGCTGCTGTAAAAAATTAGCTGTATTAATTTTCCTTTGTAACAAATTGATATTTTGCACTGAAGATTATCTTAATGGATATTATTTTTAAGGATCTGATGGCCTTCTGCAGTTGTTTCGAATTAAAATATTTGTTTTATGATGAGAACTTTTGACATTAAAAAAATAGCTTTACTTGCTTCTTTAAGCCCAGTTACATTTTTTCCCCTTAAACTGTTCAGCTCTTTTGCTCTCCTTCACAGCTGCAAGGAGGAGTATGTTATTATTTTGGAAATGTTGCCTTTTATGTTCTTTCCTTATTACTTACCCTAGTCTCTTAATCTTTTCTGGATATGTTTGGATGTTCTTTTCATCTGGAAGTTTATTTATTTTTTGCTCTGTACAATATGTTCTGTACTTCTAAACCTGCTAGACACTAATTTTGCTTAATTATTTCTCCTTAAATGATCACCCTATTAAAATTATTATGTTTCAGGTTCTGAGGTTTTCACAGTATATGTTAAAGCATTCATCATGTTTTCCCTTTCTTTTCTGCCTCAACACCTACTTTCCTTTAATGGAAAACAGAAAAAGTAAAAGAAAAAGAAAAGGAATATTTAATATCTAATTTTTCAACGGAAGGGAATAAAATACCTTTAATAATGTGTTAATAAATAGCACATATTTTTAATTAAATTGTAATGTGGAAAAAAGAACAGTATTTTCATAGTGTGAATGGAATTGCAAATCTTATTTATGTATCAGTTGCCAGATTTACTGAGCTATTTCAGAAAAAGCTTAAAATTTTAATATAGATGGTATCTTTCATTTTAGTGAATACGTGTGTACGAGATGATTAATTAGACTGATATAGCATAAAAATTAAGTTTAGTGTTTGCAATCAGGTTGACAATGTAGTCATCACAGCAGAAATTTGCAAAGTGTGAATCAGCCATGTAAAGGCCCCCATATCTTTCAGTTTTTTACCTTCTAAATTTTCACGGAGCTATAAAAGTGGCACCCAGACACCAGTTTAGCTCTGTGCTGGACTCTGGTATTCTGCTGCACCAGGGGAAGGTCCCACCTAGGGGGTCCCACCCTGGAAATCAAATTGTCCATTATAGAATCAGGTATGAGACAAAGAGATCACAGCATCTTGGACTATTCCTGGCAAAAACTGACACCTGACAAGGGACAAACAGTATTTCTGAGATAGAAATGCATCTTTAGTCCTAGCCTTGCAATACTTTGTGGCATAAGCATGGCTCACACTTAAGTTTTTATGGATTACACTTACAGTAATTTCACGATTATAAGCCCCACCTTTTTCATTGAAGAATCCAGCCCACCCCAGTAGTGCAGCTTATATTCAGGTACGGCTTATATATGGACAAATCCCGTGGTCTACCTGGCTACTGGGAGGTGCGGCTTATAATCAGGTGTGGCTTATAATTGTGAAATTACTGTAAGTTTATACTGCAGCCCATAAGCTGCATCTCTCCTGAACATGTATTCCTTGTTTGATAACACTGTAAAGTACCTCCAGACAATGATTTTCGTTAGATTTCTGGAGGCATTTTTCTTCCTTTGTATCTATAAAGGCATCTAGACTGACCAATAGCAGTTCCCTTTTACTTCAGACCTATGCACAGTCTTTATGTGTGTTACGAGTTAGACAGAGGTTTAGGTCCTTAAAGTCACCTAAAGACACTGCACAGGAGGTCTTGCTTGCAGTCTCTAATCTTTCATAAAAACAAGGTCATTAAAACTTCCCACCATCTTTTCATTCACAATTTTCATTTTTCCTAACAACTTCTAAAACATAACATGCACTGAGAACGAACCATGGACTTTAAAAAATGTCACTTGTTACAGTCTCTATTCCTAAAGTAATAGATATTATGTCTTCAAGGGCTCACGACTAAAACATTTCCTATCAGTAGCATTTGGTTCAACCTGGACTTGAAATTATCAGTTCCATTCATGGGTCACAGACTATAATTATCTTTTCACTCTCAGACCTTATTAATCACACAAACCATCTATAACAGACTTTATAAAAGGCTGTATTTTGCCTGGTTTTGCACATAAATACTGTGTTTGTATTTACTTCAGATACAAATGGTGCCACCTGCTCCTCTTAGTACCCTGACATTTGGTGCTAATTAGATGGACTTGCATTATCAACAGCACAGAAATACAGCTCTGCAGCAGGCTTGGTTACCATGGATCCTAATGCACTCGGCATTCCACAGGAAATTCAGCAGAGCATAAGAAATAAATCTATTCCTGTGTGAACCTGCACAGGTTCTGTGACACCATTAAGGTACATCCTCAAAGTCTTCTAAATTCAAGGGTAAACACTGTTATTACTTCTAAACTTTTATTAATACATTCCACCACTGAGTCACCATGTAGGCGACACAAAATTGCAAGTCGATTTTAAACACCCTGACAGCACTAATGAAAACAAGTCATGCATTCAAGCATGCATTCAAGTAAAGGAAAGTCTCAACTAGGGATCAGTTGCCACAAAAGACTACTGGCATCTGTAAGTGAGAAAAGTCAAAACGATTTTTACACATAGAAGTGTCACACTGAAAAGCTGCTGTGAAAACTCCTGCTATTTGTTCCTTTTCAATCTTACCTGAATGTACCAAATTATTATGCTCTAAGACCTAACAAATAGGCTAATCCAAAAGTTGTTTCAACAGAGTGATTTGACATGGTTCAATAAACTCGACAGATAAAATTAAACGAAAAGAGGAAGAATGAATCAATTTGCAAGCAGAAGGTGAAGAAAAGATATAAAAGTAACAAAGAAATGAAACCATTAAATAAGTAGACAACATAAAAGTAAAAATCTTTCTCCCTTTTTCACAGTGAAATGTATATAATTCTCTCCATCTGTTCTAAGGCAAATATTTCACAGTTGAGGTAAATTAGCAATTTCTGTTTCAGGCATCAAACTCTGATGTTGTTTGGGGTTCCTCCTTTGTAGTCAGAATTGTCTGCATTTCTCTCTTGAACATATCTTTGAATGCTATGGAGCCAGAATTTCAGTTTCTTTCAGAGCTGCACCAAACACTCACATCTCAAAGGAAAAGTTCAGCACCTGAGCCATGAATTGCACATCCGCTATTCTCTGAACGGGCTTTTCTAACAAACTGGGAAGTTCAAGCAAAAAGGCAAGTTTGAAAATTAATGCCTTCCCCTTGCAATTAGAATGATTTGCAGTAATATGAAGGAACATGCTGTAAATCAGGTAAAACCAGGGATAGATCTACTTCCCAAAGCTAAAAGCCTAGCAGCACAATGCTAGCAAGTATGAGTGAGGTATGAAACACAGTCGTACAAGGCTCAGGCCTTGCAAGTCCTTTTAGCTTCATCACAAGTGAGTTCTACTGAAAATATTTAACCTGTAAAAGAGGAAATTCATTTCAGAATCACCTCATTAAGGTCAATTTATGTAACTGACATAGCCCAAGAGAATGGAAGAAGATAGGCCAGGCAGCCTCTACAGGTCTAAAAGCTTTTATGTGATTAACAAATCACTGCATGCAACAGATAAACAATCAAGCAGGTAGGCAGCAGATGATTTGGGACAGGACAGAGGTAACATTTCATGTCCTTGTTTTCTCTCCTTATTGGAAGGTCTGAATGGGCTAAGTTTGCATAGCATATTTCTCACAGCCCATATTACTTATCTGTCCGTATTTGAATTACCAGTTGTTAATTGTGGGAATATTTCTAAAATGTGGGAACCCTAAATTATCAAATCTACATGGCAGTGAAATGGCACAGCAAGAATACAATGCATGTATCAGAGTTTGCACATGGCCTAACAAAAAGTAAAATATCCTCTGATTGACTGAAGACTGCTTTGTTTTGAGCCCTGAAGACCATTCAGCCTCCACAGTCACCAGATGCTTCCCCTCCACCAGCGCCTGCCAGCTCACATAATTTCACAGCTGGAATGGTATCTGTGTGTACCTCAGTAATCAAGATTTTGTCTGCTGTACTTAAAATTACAAAAGAGGTGCTTTAACAACTAGCCAAGAAAAGTCTATCAATCAGAAAGAGGGGTTTTGTTTCAATAAATATCAGAAGAACATGTTCCTGGTGGTGGACATGACAGTGTTGGATTAGATGATCTCAGAGGTCTTTTCCAACCTTAACAGCTCTGTAAATCTTTGAACAAACAGTCCCCTCAAAAAGGAGAGGACATTAAGAAATCTACTGAATTAGGAAAGCTTATGTTCATGGTGAGATTTCCACAATTACCAATGTACTTTGAATTAAAAGCAAACCAAGGAAATCACACTTTTCTTGAACAATAACTCATCAGGAACCAAATATGCTCAATCTCTGATGTCATCATACTGCCAAAAAAAGCAGAATAACCCATCCCTGTGCAGTGTACATGTTCAGTAACTCAAACTTTTCATCCTATTTTTTTGAAGGGATAGTAGGCCAATATAAAAGAGGAGAAATAAATGTTCCAATTTTTGGAAATGTTTACAATACATTGGCCTCCTTCACAGAGTTTCATTTTCTTGTAGGAATTGATAGAGCTGTTAAGTAGTGAGTTTACCCAGCTCCCACCTGACATCCTACTTTTACAATCATCTCTTTGATTTTGAGGAAGAGGTCAAATGCCCAATTTAGATAATTTCTGCTGAAAAATAGCCCTATACAAGGATAAATCCATTGTCCAGAGACATGGAAAACTACTAGAGATCAATGTCAAGGTTTTTATCTGTGTGATTCATCCTAATCAGCATGTCATTTATAAACTCTATTATTATTGTCTTCATCAGCCATGTGCTTGACAAATATTTACTGTTCATGCACGTGCTGTGCACAATAAATTATTTTACACTGCTCTGGGTCCAAAATCATACATTTTTGTCTTAAACTTAAGCTACAGACTTATGGGGAGGGTTTGTTACAGAGTTACACTTCACCATAGAATGTAGATCACTTGCAGTAAATATACTTCCTAAAAAAATTAGCAAGATTTGGGTCATAGAGAAAATGGTAGAGAAAACCAGGAGTGTGTTGAAAATGGAACTGTCACATTTTAGAACTGAACCAGTTTAAAACTTTTGCTTACATGCATTTGATTTTTATGTTAGGTAACATACTATAGTATTTTCAGTGGAATAAGGCTTAATTCCTTTTTCTTTGAATTGTAAAGTGGACTTGTTTAATTTCAATTCCAAATGCCAAAATCCTTTTTAAAATAGAAGATTGATCTTCTTTGCAGTCCTGCTTCTCAAGAGGATTTCCTGAATAATAAATTAAGAATAAAGGTTTTGACCCTAATTACATTTTTTCCTGCTTTCCAAAATAGGTTCTTAATGTGTAACAGCAGTCATTTTAAATGCTTTCCTTCACCTAAGACTAGGGACAAGGGAGAAGGGACTGGGAAGAGTTCTCCTGCGGCCTGCCAGTGCTTGCCAACAAGGTTACAAGAAGTTTAAATTCTTTTT
>VRYO01001878.1:32760449-32775144 GCA_009812075.1 Sialia sialis
AAATTGCTGTACTTTTTTCTCTAAGAACTGTTGCCTGATTCTCATTACTAACATCCACCAATGTTTGCTCTTGAATGTTGTTATTGCAACCATTAAAGCCTATTGTCGGGAATCTAATCACTAATACACTGAAAAAATTAAGGAAATGAAAAAATATTTACCTCTGACCAAAAGTGACAAGTTACTAGAAAAACACAAACAAATTGTACAATTTGCATCCCTGCATCTAAATAGCTCTACAGTGAAGATTGCTTTCAGTGTGAATAAAAATGTGTTTTAAAAGAGATGTTCTATTTTTAATGAGTTTTAAAAGAGGTATTCTATTTTTAATGAATGCTGATATTTATCTTCTGATGTATAATATCATTTGAGATACATACGTTTCTTTTCATTAGATGGAGTGATTTAACTGAAGTCCAGTTAAATGGCTGTGCTGTGTATGGAGAGGCTTTCCAACTTTCTCATCTATCTGCTATTTGTCTCTCCTATCACAATGTTAGAATTCTGGTTTTCCAAAGTACTTAACAAATTAGGTTCATGCACCCCTTCAGTGATATGATTTGAACAAAAGGGTCCAGCGAGGTAAAGCTTGGCACGTAGACATGCAGGTAGTGTAAGCTTTGTGTAAGCATTCTTAAGCTTAATATATTTAATCTTTAAGCAAAGGAAACGAAATAAAGGTATGTCTGAAGGTATTTTTCTTCATTTTATTTTAAAAATTAGTAGGAATGCTTCAAAGCTACCCTGGTCATCTGTCAGTGATTAAGAGTCACTAAGAAAATTTACATTATGACCTGCTTTAACTTTTTGGTCATGATCATCATAGGTCCCTTCCAACAGAAATATTCTATTCTATTCTATTCTATTCTATTCTATTCTATTCTATTCTATTCTATTCTATTCTATTCTATTCTATTTTACGTAATATTTAGAACATGCTGGAAGTTCATTATCACATTTTGTGCTGCCTTTGCAGAATCTCATTGACTTCAATAGCTCTCTGAGCAGGCATAACCTAAGTTAGAATCAAGTTTAGACATGGCATAAATTAAGCATGAAGTTATCAACTGCCAGTGTAAAAACAACAACTTTCAAATTACACCACCCAGTTTTAAACACAGGCAAGCATATCACCTTTTTCAGTTATGCATCAATTACTTGGGATGTTACATTATTATTTTATTCGATTCAGAAATTCATTCTATAGTGCAGGCTTGTCCTGAATTCTCTGCTTTACATGAAGGAAATATTTTCAAGTCAGAGTACCTACCATTTCTAAAAAAAATTGTTTGCATATAGGTCTTTACCATCCATAAATAGTGCATAATAGTACAATATAATATAAATAATTTACTCTTTATCTGCTATAAAATGGAATATAGAACCTTTTTATGGTAACAAATTTCTTCCCATATTTCCAAATATCCAGTCTCCCCATGATGGACAAATAATATGCCAATAATAACAAACAACTCTTTATAGCAGATGATCCTTATATTTACCAGGCATTTTTTAACCTGGTAATGAAAAATTGGACAATTTACTGTGAAAAGCTTTAACCAATTATTTAAGCTGATATTAGGCTATAGTGTTAGACACTTCAAAGTCCTTTAATTCATTTCTTAAGTACCAGGGCTGAAATGTAAAAGAAATATTTAGCAGATATCCAGTAAATTTAACAATCAACAATTCAATGTTTAAAAAAGAAATGCTCAAAAAAAATGCCAAGCTCTCAGCTGTCCCCGAAGTCGTTCAGCACTAAAGGTAAAACACATCCTAAAAATGATATAAAGGAATAATTTGTTACCTCATGCATTTTATAATTGCATTTTTCAACTACTTCTACTCATTCAATGGCCCTTAAGGAAAAAAAAATCATTCTGCCCACATAAAAATCAAATGCAAATATTACAAAATGAATATATATAACAAACTACGCACATCCATCTGCAATTCATGTGAAATGGATATCAAGCAATGAAGAACAGCAGTATCTAAAAAGGCTATTTTCTGTGAAAATAGTGTAGAAGAAACATCATTCCATCATTGCAGCAGCAAGTTCAGTCATGACTGTACTGCGTATCTTGGCATCTCAGCATTGAAGAATATGTTAAATACTACCAGGAACAAAATAAAAATGCACTTCAGCCTTGTTGCTATGTTTATAATTAATTGTGTAGGCTACCTCCAACTCACAAAACACTTTGTATACATCCTTGCCTATATACTGCATATATACAACTGTTGCTCAAACGAATAACAGGATATCAATTTTCACCTAATGATGAATTTCTGGATCCACAAAGGTATTCAGAACATTACAGTGTCTAACCTCTTGGCACCCTGCTGCCTTTGAAATCTACAGCCTGGGCTAAGTGCCCAGACACAGAGAGAGATAAGCCTAGGAAAAGAATGCCTATGAGCCAGCAAACTAAATAACGAATAATTATTCCACCAAAATAGGTTGCAGAGGTAGTAAAAGGACAAGTTTAAGGCCAGTAGTTAGGATTAATCTCATCAAGTGTGAACAAAATAAAGATTTCCCCAAATCAAGAATAGATAGGGCTTGAGAAGATGTCTCATATGTGATACCAATGGATTTACTGTTTGCTGCAGAGGTGCCACAGGGCAGATGGTTCAGATATCTAAGGTCTCAAGAGAATTTATGGCTCTGAATTGTAAGAACAAATTGTGTTTCATTCCGTCAGCATTTCTGACTGATTTGGTGTGATGACTGCTTGTCTCTGTTGCTGGTTTCTAAGATCCTTCATTGTCTGGGGATGTACTTTAAAAAAACCACATTGGTCTAAATTTCCCTTGGCTAAATGATGATAAATCTAACATTTATATAAGGAAATGAGAGCTAACTTTTCTCTTACTGAAAAGAAAATTATATGCTTAAGATCAATCAATTAAAAGGACCTATGATGAGTCTTCAGAGACCACTGCAGTGAAAGTTACTGAGGTAAAGAAGGAATCAGCCAGACAGACTCATTTCAGGTAGCTACTACAAACAGACATCAGTAATTGTACCCCCTGCTATGGTTCCCTAGTTCATATATGACACGGGAGATAAAATTAAGAGTGTGCATCTATGACATATTTCAAAGATATTAAGAGGGCATTGAAGGAAAGTGGTTCTTTGGCTACTTGGAGTGAAATAAAGTCTAACCACCAAATTCTGCTGAGCCTCTTTCACCTGTTTCCAGATTCGTAAAGCTAAGGCTGTCCTCAGTCAGCCCAGAGCTTGATTGGAGGAATAAAAGAGTCCATATGAGCTACCTTGTGTCCACGATGACAAGCATCCATTTGTCTTCTGTCCAGCAGCTGTGAAGTGCCACATCCAGCACCTCGGGCAAGGGGATGATAAAGTGTTGGAGAGCAGAGGTGGGAGCTGGAAATCAGGCTCAAAGCAGGAGCTGCCTTATTCCTGATAAGGGGCTCAGTCTGGCCACTCCACACCATAGTTACAGCTGGAAATTCATGTGCTTTTAAAAGCAGAGACGCAATCTGTCCTGGTCTACAACACCATGTTTTTATCTACGTTGAGATAAAAATCACACCTTAAAAAACTGCTCCAGGCTAGGCTTGCTTTGCTTACAGGTACTCTGTCAAACACAGCTTATGGGAACACAGGTTATCACTAAACTGACAAACACAACCAAACCAAACCAAACCAAACAAACAAACAAAAAGTGAGATGTTTAAAGATGTTATCAGTACAGTGGATGAATAAACCTTTTTTTGGTGATCTCACAATGAGACAAAGGGAAAAGAAAGTGGATAAGTAGTATCCGCATAATTTTAGTAGGTAAACATAATAATATTTATAATAATATATACTGACTTTTGCTTGTGTGGGTTTTGAAGTCACAAGATGCCAAGCTGATTGTAAACCATTAAATACTTGACTATATAAACTCGTGTGTCAGAAAATATTGGAAGTGCATTTGGAAAATAGCAAGCAGACTTGGTAGAAAACTTGTCAATGAATTTCCTGAAAAAAGACTGAATGGTGAAGCTCAATGCAAATACAAGGGCTGAATTGCCTTCCAGCCCAGTTAGGATTCAGCACTACATTATGATCAGCTAAGCAGGATATCTAAGAATGATCTCTGTTTTTGTATTGAGAAAGTTGAATACAGTTTTCAGTTCAAGTGATCACTGCTGGGACCTCAATCATACTACTCAGAACCATTTTCCCCTCTAAACTATTTCCCCACATAAATATAAATAGCCTCAACATTGTAATAACTATGCACTTTGACAATCTATTTGTTAGAATAAGGAGGTGCACCTCACCTGACTCAGTATACAGCATTGCAAGTTGATTATTTTATGAGAGTTTCATCTCAAATTGCATTGTTCCTCGAAAAGCTCAAGACAAATAGCCAGGCCATATCTGGGATCCAGTCCTACCTGGCAGGAATTCTCAGCTGCCTTCAAGTACACATGTCCTTTTTTACTATGAGTTTTAGGTCACTAGTCATTAGGCCAACAATATTTTAATGCAGGTCTGTAAAAGTTCCCAACAAACATTACAGAAATATGTGAAGGCAGAAAAATTCCTTTTCCTAGTAGGAGAACAGGTGTCAGAGACTCAGAAAAAGCGTCAGCAAGAAACTCCTGTGAGACTCACAGGGTGCTGCTGTAGGCAGACAGAGACTGCACACTTCTGAAAACATGACATGACACAGAACAAAAGGAAAAACACACAAGTGTGTTTCTCCTCCTCTTCCAGTCCTTCCACTTGTTATATTGAAAGTCTGGAAAATATAGACCCACTTATATTGAAAGAATGTTCCAATTGCCAAGAACCTAGATCAATATGAAGATTATTGAAGATGCTAAAAACTAAAAAATGCTCCAAACTCTACTTCTGTTGACAAAAATCAGAAGAGTTATGTCACTTAGTGAATCCATCAACACATCTCTTTAAGCAGAAAGTTCATTATTTCTTTAACTTGGAGGGTAAAAAATCAGAATGCTGAAGGAAAATAAGGTAAGCAACTGTTCTGCATGGGACTTTTACTGGTGTTGATAATCAGTCACTTCTAACAATTATTTAAACTAAAACCAACCTGGCATCCTCTTGTGAGTCTCTAGATTCCCTTAAGAATAATTTTCTAGAATATGAGTCAACAGGGAGTGACACATAGGAAGATATAATTATAAGTAGAAGATAAAACTTCTCAAGCAATAACTCAAAATTAAAGGTCTTCTTGATGTCAAAGTGCTGTTGTTGGGGGGTCTGAATGCAGTCATGCATTTTGTCCAGAGCTACCGTTACTTAACTACTCCGAGACATTATATTCTCACTGATGCTGCTGTGCAGGCTTCAGGGTGGATTAGCTTAATGAGTGAGAACCTGAGCATTCAGCATGCTGTGTGCTTCCACCAAAGCCAATGCCATGGCATCTTGCCTGCTACTGGTGTCCAAATCTGGTTAAATAAAATCCCATTCCAGTGCACCTCTTTTGCTGCAGTCACAAACTATCTGCACTAGAGAAACAAACCAAACTTGTGGCTTTTCATTTCCCCAGAAGATCACCAAATACCTCAGCAAAAAATTAACTGACACTTACTTATGCAAAAGCAGTTAATTCTTCAGCCAACAGTGGCAGTATTTTTTGATGTAAGGTAACAGAAAGAAAATATTTTTTTTAAATAAGCAATATAAACAGGCATTTATGCTGAATTGATAAAAGAGTCACTTAATATCCAGTACGCTTAAATATAATGGAGGACGAGAGATTTTGTTATAGCTTTTGAAGAGACAAAAACCATTCTGCATTTCAAACCCATATGTTAGTGTCTTATTTCCTTCACTTAAGTAAAACTGCATCTCCCCAAAATCCCTTAATATTTATGACAAAGATTTTTTTTATTGCACAAGCAGGCTGGTGATGATTTTTCACTAACATGTCAGGTATAGTTGTGAGCTTTTTCACCCAAAATTAACAGCTGTTAGGAGATCAAAGTCTCTCTTTTTTATTATAGACTTTTAGAAAAGGCTTTTTAGCAGAGGGTTTATTGTTAGGTCTTACATTTATTAATAATTTAGAAAAAAAATTAAATTAGAAAGCAGTAAGTAAGACCATGAATGAACACACAACATTCTGATAAATACAACTCGCCCATTCCTTTTGAACCTGTTTTTCACATTTCTGCATGTAACTCACAGGCTCACAGCCATGCATATTTCACAAGCACATGTGCTCACACAGATCCCTACACTGTGGTCGAAGCAGATGCTAATTCTTAAATATAAAAGGAAGAGAGAATAATCCAGCTCTGCCACTACATGAGACCATTGGCTATTGGCTTCAGTTATCAGCTTCAGAAGTGACATAAAACAGGAGAGATCTGCTATTTTGCACTTCCATTCTGAAAAGAATAATATTCTCTTTCTGCTTTTTTCAGGTTTTTTTTTTCTCCCAAAAGAAACAGTTCCAAATGTAGCACTACAGATTCTGTTAACACCAGCATCTGACGGAAAATAACTGCAAAGAATATTCCCACCATTTCCAGACATATAGATAGTTTTTATTTTTTCAGATTTGAAAAAAAACAAAACAGAACAACCTACAAACAACACATTTTTCATCCTTTGATTTTTAGTGCTATTTGTGTAAATGAAAGCCAAATTTCACAGTCTTGAAAGTGAAAGGCCAGAAGAAAAATCTCTAGTGGAGATGTTTATGAATGGGTAAAAATCATCGAGCCACTCTGAAAAAAAAAATCTGAAAAGAATGAATCCTAGAAGGTTGTGAGAGAGGATATTTCCTCTCCACAGTCACTCCCTGGATAATTACTTCATAAAGGATATGGGACGCCCAGTAAAATTCAAAAAAATTTAATTGAAATCGGCCTCCACTTATATTTACTGGTCAGCTGTTACAATGCTTTCATAGCTATGTCTTTTTATCATCACAGTGGATATAAATATTTCCCTCTGGGGAAGCACTGTTCTTGCTAATTGCAGATTTAGAACTCGTAGAGGCATAATATGAAAAAAAAAAAATACACTCTGATTTTCTGTTTTCTGGCTACATGCCAAGTACATTCTTAAGGAGAAAAGAAGACCCTCTGTACTTTGGGGTTTTTTTCCTTCCTATACATCTGGGGAACCTAGGTTATGAAAAGGAATTTCATAATTTTTTAAGTACAGTAATTTCACGATTATAAGCCGCACCTTTCTCATTGAAGAATCCAGCCTACCCCAGTAGTGCGGCTAATCATCAGGTGTGGCTTATTTATGGACAAATCCCAGTGAAATGCCAACCCGGAAGTGAGAGCCGGCCGGGGAGGGCACCTGGGGCTGCCTTTAAAGGCTTGGCTGGTCTATGAAAACTGTTTGCAACTTGAGCACCTGACACCAAACCCTGCACTGGTGTGATTCTGTTACTAACTCGTTACTTTGTCGCACATGGATCCTCACTTAAGAAAAAAAAAAAAAAAGCGGCTTATATTTGGGTGCGACATATATGGAAAAATCCCGTTGTCTACCCAGCTACCCGGATGTGTGGCTTATAATCAGGTGCAGCTTATAATTGTGAAATTACTGTATTTTCAAATGTTGCTCTAAGTAATATCAGTTCTGATTTATAGAAAAGTAATAGCAAACTCAAAGCCTGGCATGTGGTTACCTAAGGTATTTTCCTCTAAAAGTAAATTTTCTTAAATATGGCCCTAATTATTTTCTCCATTTCTTTCCAATTCCTCATTTTAATGGGGACTAGTTGCAAAGATTTGGATTTCATAGTCTGGGTAGTAGAGATGCTAATAGTTAACTCAAAGAAATTCTAGAGAAAGTTCAGGCATAAAAATCATCTGTTTGTTTCCAAGTATAGGTCCCAAGTCACAATACACAATATTTCAGAGAAGATGAGACACGACCTGATAGGATTCCTCGTTAATATGTTTAGGCAGGAAAAGAAAGTCTACAACAAGAAGGACTGAATTTTGTTAAAACATTTATTTCTATATATATAGAATCTTTCTTCTTTTAGGATATTTTGATCTCTGCAGACCTCTTTATCAGTTTTTATGCCATTCTTCACATTGTTTATTTTAAATATTTTACTGGTGGTATAAAAGACTGTTTTTAGTTAAGTTGTCCTGGGTTGTCTGATTTTAATAGTAGGCTGCTATCCTACTTCTTTGCATCCTTCTTAAACTATAAAGGTGTTCAGGGACTGAATTCAGCCACCTCCTTTGAACTGAAATTTGGTACACAGGATGGGAACCAAACTTTTGATTATGCCTTCGAAGAAAAATAGCAGCTGTGATTAATGTTCTCCTCC
The DNA here is from genome assembly GCA_009812075.1 of Sialia sialis. Lineage (NCBI taxonomy): Eukaryota > Metazoa > Chordata > Aves > Passeriformes > Turdidae > Sialia > Sialia sialis. Next base: position 32,768,756 of record VRYO01001878.1, read on the forward strand.
TGAAACTTCTTGATCTGCTTTGTGAAGACATTCTTCTTCTTTGCAGTCATAAAAGAATCCAAGTTTTCCTGTATTAAAAAAAAATCCCTCCTGCTTTTTGCTATCTTCAAGAATATATGTAGCAAAATCAACTGTTGTCTTTCTTCCTGCATTTCTGTAGCCCCAAAGTTCAATATGAGAAAAGTATTCTTAAAATTAGGTATGTGTTATTTCAATTAGGTTATCTCAATTAATCCAATATTTATTTTCTTGTAATTTGAACTATCAAAATATAAAGAATTACTTAACTGTAGTGAAGTCTGAGTTTGACTAGTGATGTTTGAACTGGAGTATGATATTCAAAAGAAGCCTCAATTTGGAAATTCAAAAAAAATAGCCTCAAAAATAACCGTCATCTAATTCTCTTTTCTGAAACTGCAAAAAGATAATTCTGTGGTTTTCTCAGCATGAAAATATACAAACAAAATTGTGAGGAAAAGAAAGAAGGGATCACTTCTTACAGGGAATCTTGTAGGTAAATCTAATGCCAAGAAATAAGATATGATACAGATTCACAGTCTCCTACAACAAAATCAAGATGCACAGGGGTAAAATGGGGTTTACTGCATAAATTCTCTATGTAACCTACACTGAAATTAAGCCCTTGATAACACTCTTCAAGTGCCCACTTGCAGCCTGGTGCTCAAGAGGCTTTGTCTACTTTCATGGAAATTTTCATCAGGAGCCATGATGACTTCAGCCAGGCAGGAGTAAACTGAAGTTTCCTTTTAAGTCACAATAATCTTACAGAGATAACATCATATAGAAGGAGCTCACTTCATCAATTACACTAAGAGAAAAGATTTTTCAAGCCTCAGGGACAATTGTCACCATCTACTTTGACCTCTTCCACTCAACGGTGATCAGCATATTGTTCAAAGGCCAAATTCTTGGAAAGGCAGTTTCATTAAAAATTAAATATTTTGCGCTTGAAGTGACATAGTGGTCAAATTTCTTACCTTAGCAATGTTAAATCATTAAGATATAATTGGGTTTTTTTTAATGGATAGTTTTGATTTTTTGTTACTTGTGTTTTTTTTAACTCAGTACACAATAGCATGTCAGCACTACTGAGACAAAGCAATCAAGTACTTGAGAAATAAATATTTTATTTTCTCATTGTATTTTTGATTTGCACAAAACAAATTCCAATATTGTTTTAATTTCTTTTTAGTATCATAGTTTTCAATATAATGGAAATATAATTCCGGGTGGTTGCATATGTAGTGAGTCAAAGAATTCTACCCTGTAATGTCAGGGTCAAATGGTTGCCATGTGAGCTGAAGTGTACATAGTTTAAAAAAATAAGCATTTTATGGCATGAAGGGTGTCCCACACCACTTTAGAAATCTCTTAAATTATTTATTATCATCTTTACTGAAGAAAAAAACATCCCTCTTATTCAGCTTAATTTTTAATATTTCTAACTTCAGTTTGTAAACAACTCAGTCTGGTTACACCTTTTTCATCAAAAACAGACATCCACCTCCCTCATTTTTCCAAGCACAATAACTTGTATATTACTAAGTTTTGTTATCAAGTTATATTAAAAGTTAGAAGGTTGGCTTTATTTCATTAAGCATCTAGGCTGCATTTATCTTGGTTACATTTTCAAAATTCATATATCTCATTATATCTATTTTGATGTTAGCACCTATTTATCTGACTTCAAAGTTCTTTGAAAGCTGGACACTCAGGTAAAAACACAATTAGGATCTAAAAATATTAAGGAAGTTTATCTGCTGACCATATTTTACCATTGTGGGTAATAAAAAATTGAGAGAATAAAGCTAAATCTTATCTATTGCTTCAGGTCTTTATGTCCCTTTACACCAGTTGAAAATACAGAGATATTAAGAATCAGCAATGCTTCTTCTGTAACACTGCAGTAAAATGAAGGAATTAGTGACTCTGCAGCTGTCCACATATATAAACTTACAGAAGTCTACCTTAATTTTAAAGATGTAATTGAATTCAAGCTGCCCACACAGATCCTGTAAATCTAAGAAAGTTTGCTGCACTGTCTCTATGCATTTAATACCAAGAGCCTTCTGTATCTATGCATTTAATAACAAGCAGCAAAATATCTCTTGAGAAGAAGTTCAGGAGTGAGCAGATCAGCTAATTGGTCATTTCCTGAAGAATGTTGGGATAAAGGATTAACTGAATTCATAAAGGTCTAGGGGAAAAAAAAAATCATTGGGACAAAAATGACTAACCGGGAGACATCCTCAGACAGCTGCAACAGGCCTGAGAATTTATAGCTGAAGGAAGCCACTGGAAAGGGCTCAGTGAACACATGTTCATGCATGCAGTCAAAGAGATTGCAAACAGAACCCAGGCATGTAAGGCATGTAACAACAATGTAGAAACATTGGGAAAAGAGTAAAAGCATTGAAACAGTTTTAATTCTGCAGTATATTAATTGCTGAGAAGGTAGGTTCCTTTCTTGAACAAAAGATATGATGTACCTGCATCAGTGCAGGTGGCTCCCCGAGCAGCTGCAGAGAGAGATTCAGGTGGGGCAGGAGCCTGAGGAAAGAGGCAGCGAGCTGGTGCCAACCTTCTGCACAACAAAGGGCATGAGGACCTGTGTCACTTCCAGGTGACTGGGCACTCAGAATATAAAAGGTGAGGAATCCTTGTCAGACTGTGAAGTGAGCACAGTGCGTGAGGCAGGGCATCCTACACTGCCTGCACTGAAGCACTTTGGACCCAGCTCAGGTGGTCTGACTGTGACTGCCAGAGACACTCCAGGATGGACAGACAGGAAAGTTTCCTTAACATATAAAATAAATTGAAGAGATACAGGAGTGTTTACTTTTATTGAATATCTACTTACATCTGCTTTTTGTGTGAAGACACGACTATAAGGTGCACTGGATTATAAGGCGCACTTCCGGGTTGTCGGCAAATTTCCGAATTTTGTCCATATATAAGGCACACTGGACTATAAGGTGCACTTTATTTTTGTGCAGCGAGGATCCATGTGCAACAAAGTAATGAATTATTAACAGAATTGCACGATCGCGGGGTTTACTGGCAGGTGCTCAATTTGCAAACATTTTTCACGGATTGGTGCAGCCTTTAAACGCAGTCCCAGATGCCCTCCCCATGCCACAGGCCCTGGCATTCCTTCTGCCATTCTCCTGCACCCGGCAGCCGCCCCCGGCTCTGGGCTGCTTGCTGCTCTCGTGGCTCTCACGGCTTGGGTGGCTCGTGCAGCTCTCATGGTTCCCGCCTGCTCACAGTCATTTGATTGCGATCTTCATGTTTGCTGCTGTGCAATGTGAAACAGAAATTGAGATCACTTCAACACCCAAACTTTTTTCATATATAAGGCGCACCGGATTATAAGGCACACTTCCGGATTTCGATCAAAATTTTAGGCTTTAAGATGCGCCTTATAGTCGTGAAATTACTGCAGTCTTCTGAATTAATACTACCTAGTAATTGATAAAGCAGACATATACTAAGGATTCTGGATAGGAGATCTGATGAGTTATCTGATACAGATCACTGTTTCTGTAACAGTGGGGATGCCTAGCAAACAGAATCAAATATGTAGTCTGTCAGTAGTTGTACTAGGACAGGATTTAACCCTATCTATCTTTTTTTTTAGATGCTAGAAACATGGCTTCTTTTTCACTACCATCGTGAAAGAAACAAAGGCTCTACAAAATATGAAAGTCAGAAAAACATGGCAATAAAGCTCTATCTGTGCAGGGAGAAGAGAAAAACCAGCTCAGTCCATGCGACTGTACTACTAATGTAAAATCCCCTGGAAAAAATGGCAGACAGAGGGAAGAAGAGGTTTTGCTCTCTTAGTCAAAACTTGGAAAGTCTCAGCTGGAATACATGGATCTCACACATCTCCAGCCAAGCTGCCTGATCACATCAGATGAATAGATGCAGCTCTGTTCAGAATTGACAGTACAGTACAAGGGAAATCTAGACACCTCTACTAATGCAGCTATCAAATAAAATAAGTGTTTAAGACATGGAAAACAGGTCAAACACTAGGAAGATGGTTGGACCACAGTTTAATCCTTGCCACAGAGCAGATCTCTTTGTTTTACCAGAGATGAAACCTTGCAAGTGCTCTAAAGGTTTATTTCCATTTGATTTAATATTAGAATACTCCAGATCTAACTCTTTTCATGCAAATATTACCTGCACTACAGTAAATCACCATTAGCAGTAAAAGAAATGGAAGGAAATAGTTGCTTTGTCATAGATTATGTATTCATGGTATACAGTAACTGATAAAAGATGTCTGCATTTCATCCCCTTCTAATACAAGGTTTGATAGATCCACCATAATTTTTAGAGAATGAGACAAAAAAAACATGCCAACAATGACACAAAAAATACAGTCACCAAGTACAAAATTGCTTATATGAGCATTGCACAATAGTGGACACTATTATTCTGTTAATACAAGATGAAATAAAAGCCTATTTCAGTGGGCATCTAGTCTCCTCCACATAGATCTTTAATGAACAAACTATCTTATCAAGGATTTTTCTCTGTCCACACTACTCTGATCACATGGTTTCAGTAATTTGAGACAATTCATCCCATGTAACATTTTTAAGCATCCTCCATTATGTTTTTCTTTTTCCCAAAAGATTTCCCTATCAAAAATTGTACCAGACAAAAATCTATTATTCATGGAGCACTTATATCTCACACATTCTAAAAGAAAAATACAGAAATACATGTTTTTAAAGTTAATTAATTCTGAAATGTAATGCCCATCAAATCTGTCAAAAGATGTAATAGGGAAAATGAAGGTCCTTAAATTTACTCTGGGTTATATCTTGAATAAAGATATATGATTAGCCCCATGGACTTGTGAGAAAGAAACTACACCTTTCAGTAACAAAAAAATCTATTCTATATTTTTTTACAAAAGCAAGTGAGAATAAAAAAAAATGAAGATAACATAGAAGACAAAGTGAAGATAACAAAGCAAGTAAGGACTGGAGAGACGTGCTACAATCACTCATTGTTCAGTATAATGCACAAATAATAGTGCGGATCCTAAAACAAAATCTTTGGCAAATGCCTGCTGCTAAAATATAATACACCTTTGTTTGCAACGTTTTATGATTAATCATTGTCAAGTTTTGAAGTGGGGAAAAAAAAAAAGCAATGGGAACAAATCCTTTATTCTCCAGACTTCCAAAGAACTTTCTTGCTCTACTTATTTAAAGAAGTTTCCCCAGTGACATATATGCTTCTGCTATAAGAAAAAGTAAAGAAACAAAGTTCTTCCAAACCCTTCATAATAAACCTATTATGATAGTTTGCATTGAAATTTTTGAGTCAAATGCGCATTTTTAAATCCCAAAAGAATTCAGTAAAAGTAACTAGAAATTCAAGTGTTAAAATTTTTACTTTTTCATGTTCTGATTTCTGTTAGCAGCCAAAGTACTACAACTTTGAGAATATTTTTCTCTATATTAGAAAGATGACAACCAGCCAAAGATGTACAAAGTTCCACTGGATTCAGTGTTTGAAGAGACAGTATCCCTTTCCCATGATTTAAAAAGTTTTCATAGATGGAAAGATAGAAAAGAAGGAAATCAATTTCCATTGTGCAGGTTTTGCTGTAATAGTTAAAATTCTTTGCAGTGGACTGTGCAGTGCATATTTTGGACGTAGGACAAAAATAATGTTGATAACTAAGGGATGCTTTCATTATTGCTGAGCAGTGCTTACTCAGAGCCAAGGATTTTTCTGCCTCACACCCCAAGGGACGAGGCTGGTGCTGTACAAGGATTTGGGAAGGGACACAGCAGGGACAGCTGACCCCAAGTGACCAGAAGGGTAATTTAGACCATATCATGTCATGCTCAGCATATAGAGCTGGCGGGGAGAGAAAAAGGGAGGGACATTTGGAGTGGAGGTGTTTGTCTTACCCAGGCCATGATGGTACCCTGCCCTCCTGGGGTGCCTGAATACCTGCCTGCCCATGGGAAGTGGTGAATGAATTCCTTGCTTTGTTTTGCTTGTGTGCATGGCTTTTGCTTTATCTTTCAAACTGTCTTTATCTCAGCCCGTGAGTTTTCTCGCTTTTACCCTTCTGATTCTCTCTCCCATCCTGCTGTGAGACTGAATGAGCAAGGGGCTGTGCAGGGCTTAGCCGCCAGCTGAGGTTAAACCACAAGAAATAGTAAAAAGCAAAAGACAGCTCTGAAGAGCACAAATAATTTCTGCCCATCTTTTTTCTTGTGCTTGTTTCTTGTGGAGGGACCAACTTATTTTAGAACAGTAGCCAAAAAATGAAAATAAAAGGAATATGGGAGGCAAAAAAGAAATTACAGTAATTTCACGATTATAAG
>VRYO01001878.1:32776144-32816558 GCA_009812075.1 Sialia sialis
AATTGTGAAATTACTGTAAGTGCAGAATACCACTCCCGATAGCTTGTCAGAAAGTAAATTTAATTCCAATGAGGAAAGCAACGTTATATATAGATACCAGTCAAAGACACCCAAGCCACTGTGTAGAACACCTGTTTACAAGAAGACAAGTCAGAGACAGCGACCTTGCTGTGCTCATGCATTCCCACACAGTGGCATGTGCACACGAGATCTACTGGAACCCATACCAGACATTGTGTACAATCTGTAAGACATGCTCCAACTTCAGGTTTCAGATTTGGGCTCCTTGGGCAAATGCATTAGGATCTCAGTGCCCAGATATAACTCCTCTGAGTTTTTTGTAAAACTGTAAAACGTCTAGCATGAGCTACGCCTTTTCACGATGACCATTTTACTTCTCGACACACAAACTAATCATTGCCAGGTTTTCCTTATTGAAGTCAACACGTGCACAGCTATCCTAGTAACAAAAGTTCAGCCATTTTCCACTCAGATTTTCACAATTTTTCCTGTCCCATGAAACTTCTACTCACTTGACTTACAATTCATCTCTTGCATAGGAGGAAAACTATGAAACAGGAGATTAGAGTTGGTAGGAAGGAGAGGACCAGAAAAGGGACTCTAAGGATCTTCAGCTTCTCATTTAATCTACTATCTCAAAAAAAAAAAAATTGTTAATACATCCCTCTGGATGAGAATACCTTCAAAAAACTTCCAGTGCTTCACAGACTCTCTGTCTGTTTCATACCATACCTTCCCCCGTCTCATGATAAAAAACTGTCCTATGCTGTCACATGTGCAACAGAACAGGAATGCTTAGTCTCCTCAGCACCATAACTGTAGTGAAGACCAAAAGTACTCAAGGAAGGAACTGCATTTGTCATGGCCCTAAAGAGATTCCAGCAGCAAGACTTTGTTGTAAAATCCTATCTGGAAAAAGGACATTAAGAGCACAAGACTATGTGTAATAGAAATAGCTATTGATCGGCTTCTTTTGATGCTGATTTTTTATTGGAAAATAATACACTAATAGCCTAGAAATCACCTTTAACCATCTATGTGGCTGTTAGATTCAGGTTAGTTCTTTAGAAGCTGAAGGGCAATGCTGCAGATGACAAAAGTCCAGAGGCAATCCCACATGGGACTTCCTAAATTGAATTCCTGCTCTCACAGTGTTGCTACGCTTTCCTCCAAGTTGCATGCCTCAGATTGGCATTGCATGCCAAGCTCGACTGGGGCGCAGTGAGAGCTTGATTTAAAATCAAAGCCAACAGACAATTTTTTTTTTTAACAAGAAACAGTGAAATGATGCCTATGGCACTGGAGAATTTACAGTCAGTGTAGGTCCCTGAGACAGTGCCAGTAAAATTAAACAGGCAAGGGCCTATCAAAAAACTAACACAAGGACATGCACATAGAGGTGCCTTCTGAAGTTGTAAATTCTGAGAAATTATCAAGATCTTAATAGGTAACTTAGATTTTACTCTCAGAGCCAGTAAGGAAGAAGCCCAGCTTCTTTCAAGTGCTAAATCTAGTGACTAGCAGTGGAGGGGATAAGAAAACGTTTTAATTATATCCCAGACTGCTGGTATTTTCCCATTGAGCACTTTCAAACTATTTTCAGAATATTTGTCAAATTCTCTCTTTAATTCTCATCAGATACTTCTGTCTACAAAGCCAAGGTCCTCCTTTCCAAGCATGAACCAGTACACCCGAAATCAGTCTTCATAGACAGGAAAAAATTATTGTAATGCAAATTTGGGTATGCAGAGTTCCACCCCACCAATACTCCATTAGAAATAAGCCCTGTTCATTACAGGAAAACAGCATGTCCCTGGGCAGTTACAGTGGATTTTGGACATAAATTCATTCCTTGGCTGATTTCACAGAATCTTCCCAAAGAGATGAAAGCTCTCACCATCGCTTCTCAGACCACATATGGGATGCAATCACCTCTACACACTTTGTTGATAATTATTAATGAAAAATGAGAAATTAAAAGAATAAATTATTTGTTGCACTGAAGATACCGTGTTTTCACCACCATAAGGTGCACCGGATTATAAGGTGCAGTATCAGTTAACGGTAAATCTTCAAACTATTTTCATATATAAGGCGCACCAGATTACAAGGCCCACTTTTTTTTTTGCAACGTTGATCCGCGCACAACTTTTACAACTTTTAGTGTAAAATCAGGAGGGACGGACCTGAGGGATGTGTGTGTGCCTGCTCATGGTCATTCCATTGCAAGCTTCATGTTTCTTGCTGTGCATTGTGAAACAGAAATTGTTTTGAGATCCCATCAATACTTAAGGTTCATATATAAGGCGCACTGAATTATGAGGCGCACTTCCGGGTTTTGATCAAATTTTAGGATTTTCAGTGCGCCTTATAGTCATGAAAATACAGTACTAGGAAAAGGGCATATTATTATAATATTATTATTGTGATTATCATTATTATAATTGAAGTCTAGAATGGACAAAATTCTTTTCTTCTAATAAAATTACAGGTATGACAGGAAAGGGTACTTTTTTACATCTCTGCCAAAGGATTTAGTTCTATATTTTTTATTTGGAATAGTCTTTTTCTTTCCCCTCCACCACCCACCACATTTGTGGCTGAAAGTTCCTTGCCAGCTGTCAATTTTGCTAACTAAGCTCACTGGATTTCCAGCTGCAAGGGAATCTCTACTGATTCCTTTGGGTTTGACCAAAGGTTCACCTTTCCTGAAAGTCCTTTCCTGGCTGTTACTCACAGTGGAAGAGTGGAAGAATAAACGTATGTGCTGCCACATTGTTCTAGCCTTCAATAATCTCCAGCTCAAGGGCTTTTTGAGAGAAGGTGCCCTTATGCTCATCAAAAGCTCTTGCTAGCATTTTTCTTCATTAATACACATTTTCTTCATTAATGAACATAGGTGATCCAGGGGTTCCCTCAACATCAATAAGCCTAAAGTTTACAGTGCCTAAAGATCAATTTTCCTTTTACTTTTTTCATAATTACAGTCTTAAGCTCCAAAAAACATCGTTTGATCCTAATGCCATGTCAAAGTCTTCCCAACATTGCATGTACTTTACAGCTTTGCCTTCTTGTTAAGCTGGTGGATTTATTCATCATATATATCCATCACTTTTCCCCCTCTTTTAGGAACAGATCTGCCAAGTATATTTAGATACATTTCTATGCAGCTTCCCAGAATATTCTAGTATCTAAAACTGTAGATATATTTTTATATCCCCATATGTGCATCTGCAGATTTTTTTTTTGTGGACCCCAGAAAACTGGCCAAGAAAAACAGCATATGCAAGAATCTGAATGTACAGGCTTACACGCACATTTCTGTGAAAGTCTTTTTGAAGTAACCAGTTCTTTAGTTTCTAGGACAACTGAAATCAAGAACCAGATATATTTGACAAGCAATTCAGTGCTCTAGAATCAAGAGGACTTTTTTATTTTTTAATTAATGACTCAAAACACTAATTACAGAATAATCTCAGATATATTTCCTTAGTGATTTATACAATAGCCTAGCAGTTACCTGGTACATACTGAACCCTTCTTGCTATATATTCAAATATGGTGATTTCCTACATCTATTTCTGTTTGTACCTATCCAGTAACTGCATTATTTTAAAGTTAAGTTCTCATATTAGATGCCGAAAAAATCATTTGCCATGCAGCTAAAATAATTGTATTTATAACAATGAATTTAACGGGACAAAATTGGTTACTGATTTGAGTTCGCCAATTTCATTAAGTTTGCTTCTAGAAGTCCTATTTCATTCTGCATCGCTCCCTCTGAAGTCACCAGAAGGGTTTCATTTCCCATAGTTTAGGATGTTCATTAGATATTTATATGAAAAATGAGAACAAACTATGCTACAGTAGATAGAACAAAAACAATTTCATAGGGCAGTAAACTCTCATACTCCAGGGCATAACCCAACTAGTAATTTATAGGGTTAGGCAGAAGCTTTGCTCACGGACAGATTATTTTGAAGAGAATACAATTAAATGTTAAGTATCTTCCATCAAACTATCCATTCAGTTGTAAACTGGACAAAATATGGTAACACAATTTCTTTGCCCGCATATTTGTGAAACCAGCTCCCTGCCTACCACCCTTGCTCAAGTGACATCCACAGCAATCTTTTTCAGTCCAGACTGCTCTCAGTAAAATTCACATAGACATCAATTGAACCAGATGATGATGTCTTTTAAGATTTAAAATGTGTTTCCTAGCCAATTTACTTCTTTATTTTACTTTATTCTATTTCCTTCACCATTTCCTTTAAGGTATGAAATGGCCATTTTGCTTCAAGTGAGCAAGGCAAAGCCTCTGTGTATTGCTTCCATACTTTATATACCAACCTGTAATACACCTATATTTGAAAGCATAAATTATCTTCTCTCATTTTCACATGGGCTCCTGTATGCAATATCTAAAACTGTATTGATCAAATTTATCCAAGGTTTGCAGTAAATGAAGATAAAGAAAAATCCTTTTTAAATGAAGAAAGTTTAAACATATTAAATACATACAATTATCTACCTTGTTATTAATACACTTCTGAAAAAATGTTGGAATAAGCAAAACCCTTTGCTCACTGCAACCACTGATTAAAAAAATTTTACAAGTCACCAGATTTAACTGTCTCTAAAGTAATCATTATTCTGATTTTCCTTTTAATTCAAAGGTGTGCTGCATTTGCTTAAGCACAAGTTACCCTCCGAGTACCTTATCGTTTAACATTATTCCATTTTTGCAACAATTTCTCAGTGAACGTATCTCACAAAACTCCTCATCTATAACTTCCTTCCCCTTTGGGTTGTATCACGGTTTATGCTTGTTAAATAGGTTCAACTTCATATAGTGGGAAAGGAATAAAAGTAAAGGAGAAAGTGATTTAAAGTGTCCGTGAGACTTCAAAGTGAATGCACACAGTAACATAAGGGCTTTTCACTCAATATAGTGTAAAACCACAATCCAGACCCAAAGTGCAACACAATGAACTGTGAAGCCTTGGCCATTAGAAGCAGAAACATCCACTCTTCTTGTTTCTACTCATTTCTTGGAGAAAAAAAAAATTAATTTGTCCAATTTTAAATGCAATAAATAAGGCAGGGAATTTGTTCCCTCATTTCCTTCCATCCAACAGCCACGCAGTAATCACTGCAGATGGCTTTTATGGCTGAGAGGGCTGGAAGCAGGTCCTGTGGACCATTTCATCAGTATCAAAAAGAGCTGGTGTCAGCTCCTCATGAGGAGACAGGCATGAACTTCCAGCAGGACAGAGCACAGGAGCAGCCTGAGGTGTCAAGGAGTGACAGGCACAGACTGGCCTCCTCCCTGCCTCCCTTCCTCCCTGCCTCCACTGGGGCACATACCCCAGTGGCAGGGGACCAGCCTTGGAAGCATCCTAATCCTGTCCAGAGCCAGAAAATCCACCTTGTCCAGGGGGTCAAGGTTAGAGACTGTGTCTGCAGCTGCCTACTTACCTCTGCTTCCCCTTTTCCCAGGGCTGAGATTCCTCTGAGAGAAGTAGTATGAAAAGTTTGCTTTAACAACTCTGTCAGCATAAAGTGCTTGTTAACTTAAATCAGGAGGATCTTCTGTGACCGTGCGTTAAGCTCTGCCCGATAAGAGAAAAAAACCTAAATAAATGCTGCACAGACACAGAATGTGTTTGATTACAGTAATTTCACAATTATACGCCGCACCTGATTATAAGCCGCACATCTGGGTAGTTGGGCAGACCATGGGATTTGTCCATATAAGCTGCACCCATATATAAGCCGCACTTTATTTTTGTTTTTTTTGTTGTTTTTTTTAAAGCAAAGATCCATGTGCGACAAAGTAACGAGTTAGTAACAGAATCGTGCCAGCACGGGGTTTGGTGTCAGGTGCTCAAGTTGCAAACAGTTTTCATAGACCAGCCAAGCCTTTAAAGGCAGCCCCAGGCACCCTCCCCGGCCGGCTCTCACTTCTGGGTTGGCATTTCGCTGGGATTTGTTCATAAATAAGCCGCACCTGATGATTAGCCACACTACTGGGGTAGGCTGGATTCTTCAGTGAAAAGGGTGCGGCTTATAATTGTGAAATTACTGTAATTGTTATTCTTGCATGGTATTTAAGAAAACTCTGCTTTCAGAATGAAGCAGCATGATTTGATTTCTAAAATACCCTTGTGTGTGAGATACCACTTACTTTATAAGCAACTACTCTACCTCATTGGTATACAGTGTGCAACATAGCTCTCTGAAGTTAGGGCAAATCCTACCATTTGAACTCAAAAAAACCCTGTTAACTAATAACAGAAAGCCCTTGTTGTAGAGCTGTGTTTTAAGGAAAGAAGGTTGAAAGACCCTTCTTTAGGTTCACTGTAGTTTAGAACGTTTAATGACAATAGCAAAAAAGAGTTCCCGGTACAATAACAAATGACAAACAAAAGTTTTTTCGGTTACTTTTTTCACTGAAAATCTAAGATTAGCCTGCCAATGGTAAATGAAAGGAAAGCACAAGGAGACATATTGACATTTTGTATTTCTGAACCTGTCCTTGGGACAGCAAATTCTTTCTTTGGCATTTCTTTCACATTTACTTAGAACACGATAAATATATCTATCCAAGGAACTATATCAACACTAGGAGCTTATTTTACCTAAGTTCAGGCGCCTGTATTGCTGTGTAGGTGGAAAGGCAGATTCATTTCTGCTTCTTCCTCAAGATGAGTAGGTGTATGGAAAAATGCCATATGAATCAAATTATATTCGATTCATCATTATAACATCCACATCATACAAAAATGGTTTGTGCTTAGGAGCTCATTTTTTATCCATGCATTCCTGGCTAATATACAGTATACAAAAAAAAAAAAGCCCAAGGACTCCAGCAATTCAAAATTCAGTTTATCTCTGCATTTGCTCGAAACTGGGTTTTTAATTCTTCTTTTAGCAACAATTTGTACAATAATAATTAATAAAATCCTATTGCAGTCAAATCTTTTTGGTAAATGCCTTCTAAAGGACTTAAAATCCCTTTCTTTGAAATACCTATGGTTAGAATAAATCACATTAGCTATGGCAGCCAGCTGAGCTCATTTCAACAGTGAATGTTCCCTTTTAATCCACCTGGATCTCCTCTACCTCTCCCAACATATTTTGTGGGCAAGGAAAACCAAAGGCCTTGATTACACAGAAAGCCCCACAGTATTTTCTTCCAGAGAATTTAAGCATAATATTAAGGACATGTTGCACCACTTCTTCTGAAGTCTGCAATGCTGGAATTATCATAAATCTCAAACTGACTTCCTTATTTGATCTTTTCCCAGCATGTGAACATGCAGGCACTGGAAGCATCTGTGGGATTCTGAATACATCTGAAGTAATGTGCACATCAGTCTCCTGCTGAATGGGTCTTAAATCTACAGCTTTTATTGTTCAGGCCATTGCTTCAAGTTGACTTGCAGTCAACTTAAAGTCGAAATTCTGCAGCTTGACATAAACAAAATGCAAATTCTCAGCTTTTAAATGCAAAATATATCAGCTAACAACCCTCTCTTTCATTCATTTGACATGCAAAACCAATTGGGAGAGTGATCTGTGGTGGAAAAAATTGTTTTGTCATGTCATTCCAGTCAAAATACTGAGTATATGTTTCTAGCTGACCCTTAAGCAACTCTCAAGAATCATATTCTTTACTTCCTCTATCTGTAGGAATAAAAGGTATTTCCTATTTCACTTGTACTCCAAGCAGACTAAAGTTTGGTTGATTTCTGATGCTATGGAAGTGAAACAGAGTATCCACAATAAAAATAGTAGTAAAGGAGCTTCTTCATCTAAATTAAAAAAAAAAATTAAAAATAAAAAAAAACCCCAAACTAACAAAACAAACCCTCTTTTTTTCCCAGGCTTATTCTATGCCACCACAGAAACCACCTGAGCATTGCAAAATAGCAGGAAGATACTGGTGAGTTGGATTTTGAGATTTCAAAGGGGTTTTGCTTCATTATTCATACAACAAATTCAGCCAAAGGTATTATAAGTTCTCTTTTTCCTCAGTTCATTTAACACAGGTCTCTCTGCTTCTTCACTTAGTGTTATTATTTCTAGGAGTGAATGTCTTTTCTGTCATGTGAAATTAAAATCCAATCTCATTAACATACAATTCCTTTTTAGATTGCATTCTCTCTCTTGTCTATAGCTAGTATTCACTATTTTGCTTTTTGCTTTCTCTTTTGTTGCCGCTCTTGCTCTAGAATATCTTTTGGAATGTAGTTTACATGAAAGATGCTATACAAAAAGCAAAGGATAATCTAATTTCTTTTTACCAAAGAAAACAAAGTTCACCTCATGCAAGGCTTATATGTGTTATTGTTGTTACTCAGGGAGGGCAGATGATGAAACTCTCAGAATAGCTAGTGAGGGTGTATCCTGCACTACTGCTGCTCTGTAAGGACACAGGGAATGGAACAGGAAACATTGTTCTGTTTGCGGTCATTAAATTCTCTGCTGCAAAAAAAAGTAACACTGAGCAGATGCACTTTTTTTTCTGAACAGAAGTGTTTTCTCCTCCTAATTAATTGGGGACTTATTCAATACTGGCTCAGCAATACAAAACTGACCTTTGAAGATCAAAGTGAAAAGCCATATGGGGCTAAATCTTGTCTCTCTTATGCATGCTAAAGTCTCACACATTTCAGATGAGTTTGCATCAGGATTTAGACAAGTGATCATCATACACCATGAAAAACAGCTCCTGGGACAGTTTAATTGTACATCCAAAACTTTTGTGCTTCACTTTATTTTCTTCACCTTACCCCCTTGTTTTGGATTTCTTCTGGGAAAGTTTCACCCCCATTCACAACTCCCTCAATCATCCCATTTTGCTTTAGCACAGTTGGCAAACTTCTTACAACACAAAATCTTGGGAGCGAGACTATTAACACTGCATAACTTAGGAGAGCCTCCTGCTTCTTCATTTCAATTGTTTGAAATTCTTTTGCACCCACAGGCATGTGGAAAAGCCAAACCAGGATCCAAGTGTGCTTACATTACATTACTATTTCTTGAATAGCAACAGCCAAAGGGTTAAACTAGTAATTCAGAATCAATCAAATATGTTTCTTTCAAAATACCTTACAAACTATACTGACTATATAATTTTGCAATGCATAATATAGTTTATATTGAAAATCCTTATTACAATAATACTATATCTGCTGCCATAAGGATTGTTTTAACAATTTTCCCCCTGAAATATTCTTAAAGTCCCGCTGGTATCAGAAGGTTAAACTTGTAAGACCTCAACACCAACAATAATAGCCAAAAATATATTAGAGATTTATGTATTCAATGTATTATACTCCCTAGTCACTATCAGAGTTGATTTTATTATGAGCAATTATTGAGGCAAAGAATACAGTCTGTGGTCTGCAGTCAGTCTAGTCTGGTCTGCAGTGTTTAAAAAGAAGTCTAAACAATTCCAGGGTTCTGACACTATCAAAATAGCCAAATAACACAGGCTGAAGATGTTTACAGTACTCTAATAATTCTTCAAATGCATGATTACTGCCTGACGGCCACACTTATGGAGGGTTGTACTGTAGCAATCACATTCTAAGCAGGGGAAAAGTTCTTTAAGTTTCTAGCGAAGTCATGTACTGATATTGTTTAGGCAAAATGGGAATAAAATCTGGATAGTGTCAATCAACATAGTTCCTCGATTGTCAATACAAATAAGTTTGATAACACAGTTGTGAATATAACTATTTTAGACTGGTTGAAGATGGAAATAAAAATGCAATCTCACTGTATGCCATTTTAGAATCAAATAATAGCCGGAAAGAATTAGATTATGTTCATCAAGATGTTTTTAAATTAGGAGATGGAAAGACAAGACAGATGGCAGCTCACCTGCAAAAGTGAACAAAGCTTTATAAGTGCTTTCTAATGTCAGGTTCTTCTTACTTTAGAGACATCTTTCTGAATGCTGAAAGTGGAGGCAGCCAAAAAAAACCCAAACTCCCAATCAGTGACCTTAGAAGGTCATATACTACAGGAATAAACATATAATCAGGTACAAAATTATACTAAAATCTTGTACTCTGTTATGCTTCTAGATTACATATTTAAAAACACAGCACATTAAAGTCAAATATGGATGGCCACTCAAAGGTGAGACACAAGAATGCTGCATTTGACCTCACTGTGAAATGGCAAAATACTTACCTACCAAAAGGTGAAGCTGACAGGATATCCTAATTAATATTTCTGAAGTACTTCAGATCTCTGTCTACACAAATTCTGCATAACGGTTGCAAAAAAAAATACTCAGGATGAAGTTCTGTACTGTATTAAACTACTCACATTCAGTCCTACTATGGTAATCTGGTTCTCTCAGAAGTGACTGAAAAAATATTGCAAGACAAAAGAGCTATTTACATAAATTATAATGTTAAGATATGAAGAAAATGAGATATGACCATGGTTAGGCTAGAAATTAGAAGCTTCTTAATTAGCTGTGAAAGAGAGAGCATTATATCAGTAGATTTAGGGAGAGATCAATAAAGCCCAGAGGTTTTAAAAGAGATCTAAGCCCCTTTTTGCATGGGATCACACATCCCGATCACTCTAACCAGTGCCCATGATTTCTTCAATCAGGGACATTCACAGAGTTGAGAGATGTTCCCAGAGCTCAAGTCAGCATTGTAAATAAGCAGTACAAGAGAACCACAGTCCTTCACTGCAGACCTGGGAGGACTTGTGATGCTGCAATCAAACAAAGGCCATGCTCCTGGCTAGCGAGCTGAACTGTGGCCAGGATTCAGTTCACTGCTCTGCTATTCATCTCTTGTGTTTCCTCAGGCACATCACCATCCCAGAAGCTTTTCATCTGTGACAGAAATAAATACTTATCACCATCAGAGGTAGGTACAAGGATCAATACTGTATGGATTTAAGATACCAGAGTAACAGCAAACATTCAACTACCTTTACAAGGTGCTTTTAATTCCAAAATCTCAATTTTTATGGGCACAGTCTCTCAACTCTGTTAGCACACCTATCAGGCATTTGCATTCCAGGCCAGGTGACAGAAGCACTGCTGAGAGGACAGAGAGGAGCAAGTGAGGCAGCAGAGAGCAGAGGCAGCCAGGGATGACACTGCCTGTGGTGCTGCTGCCTCCTGAGCCCAGCCCGGAGCCTGGACCACACTGCGGCTGCTGCGCCGTGGCCAAAGGGGATCTGGGTGTCCATCTGTGGATGGAGGGCAGAACTGAACCTCTCTGAGCATACGGGATGCTCTGCCTCCCACAGCCCCCAGCATGAGAAGCACAGCTGCTTCTCCTCTGCCTCCTGATTCACTTCCATCCTCCTCCACTCCTGCCCATGCCAAGAGTAGCATGACTTTGGCCAGGTCTGTTCTGGCATCTCTGATGGAACAAAATCAGTTTCACCTGCTCTCCTGGGAGGCACTGAGCTGCTGTTGGCTGCTACATCAAACAATGGCTCTGCCACTGACACCGTCACAGCTGGTTTTTAGTTCAGGTGCTGGCACACTGCATGTCTGCTGCTTTCTTACTGCCTGGTGGATGCTGTCTGATGACTGCATCCCCATAAGAAAGCACTGGGATTAGTATGCAGCTTATCTGTATTTAACAGCCAAACAAAATACCAAAAAGCTATGTATAAAATTGTATCTCTGTTGCTACCCAAAGGAGTCTAAACTCTTCCGTGTTTTTTCTACGAACACTGATTTTATAGTACATTATTCAATTAAGACTTTTTCATACAGATTTTGCAGTTGGAGTCATACATCCAGCTTGTTAGCCTAAAATTCACAGATTGCCTCCAGTGTTAAACTTTCACTTTTAACAGGATACTCAGATTTCTGTTTCTAGAAAGTGAAGTTAAATTACAGCTCCCTCTGGGGCATTTCAAAGGATGGCTCTAAATAACCCAAAGGTACTATATTAAAGGACAGATCTTTATCACAAAAGCATATAAATTCACAGTAACTAGTAAGAAAGGAAGGCCACAGAAAATTCAAGACAATAGATTCAATTCAATAAATATGCTTTATTGATGAGTTAGTGGAGAGTAGACAGCATTACAGAAACAATTGCTTAGAAGACAGATCACTGTCTGGGCTAATAAGAGTTCACACCCAAATCTGGCTGTAATTCTCCTATCCCCGCGCAGAAATCAGGTCTAACTCAAATAATCAAAATATGAATGCAGGATTTGGACTCTAAGCCCAAAGCTGGCAAAAGGTCAAGAGTATAGAAGGGCTCTAACTAACACTTTAGGATCTCATTTACATCCACAGTTTCTGCATGTGCATAACAACAGTAAAGGAAGGAAGAAAACTGTTTTGCACACTGATTCACTGGATTGTTTGCCTTGAAACACATCCTGCCTCAGGGCTTGTTTAAGCAATTCTCAGCATAGGGCCTCCTTGCCTTTACAGAACTGAAGTTAGAGTCTCTTAAATGCTATGTGATCCCATGGTGTCAGTATTTTAAAATCCTCCACCCTCATGTTAAATTAGTAACATTTAGTGACTCCATCATGAAAGTGGTCATTTGGGGGGGTCTTGTATCTGGCAAGGCTTTTATGATTTTTTGTGGTTTGCTTTTGGTTTCTGAGATGGTTGGTGAGGATTTTAGTTCATCACTTGACCCCATCAATCTTTTCATTTTGCTTAACTAAGCAAGATCTTTTGAATACAAAATTCTGACTAAATTCTTTAATCAGCTTTTGCTCAGAAACTGTTTATTTCCATCTGCATTACAAATGTAGGATTTAAACAACCTATCAATTCAGCATAAGCAGCAAGTCATCTTGTCAGTCTGTCCTTTCCTCTCAGGGATGCAACTACTGTATTTTTTAGTTCTGAAGAAAGGAAATAATAGGATTAGAAAAACATTGAGGAGAAGGGGATGTCAAACAAAAGAAAAGCATGCTGAGGTTCTAAAGCAGTCTCATCTAGTACTGGGAATTGTAATCCATTTGTGCTAAAGACTTTGCCTCTGCTAATTAAACAAAAAAATAAAACCATTAAAGACTTATACAGTTTGATATTATAGTGTGGCCTACAGGGAAACATAATTAAAATACATTTGAGAGAGTTGAGTTTGGCTTGGATGGAGTTAATTTCTTTCAAAGTAGCTACTAGGGGCTGTGTTTTTGTTTTCTGGTGAAAACAGGATTGATAAGACAGTTGTTTTAGCTGTTGCAGAGCAGTACCCACACAGTCTATGCCTTTCCACAATGTCCTGCCAGCTAAGAGGCCAGGGGGGCATGAGAAGGTGGAAAGCAACACAATCAGGACAGCTGACACCAAGCGACCCAAGAGACTTTCCAGACCACATGGCATCATGCTCAGCAGCAGAACTAGGGGGAAGTTGGCTTAGAGGCCACTGCTCAGAGACTGGCTGGGCATTAAGGCAGTTGGAGCAATTGCTTCCATTTCTATCACTTGTCTTTTTGGAGTTTTATTCCTATCTCTTTATTATTTTTCTTTTCATTACTATTACCATTATTATTAAAAGAAAAATAATTAAACTGTTCTTATCTCAACCCAAAACTTTTCTCACTTTCACCTTTCCAATTCACTTCCACCTGTCCTGCTGGGGCAGGGAGAGAGTGAGGAGCTCTGTGGAGCTTAGTTGCTGGCTGGGGTTAAACCACAAGAGTAAATGCAATTTTAGTCATTAATAGGCAATCTAAAGTACAGCCAGTCAAACAAACACACCACTATTTCAGGATAACAATATGTGAGAAAGCCAGCAACCAAATAACCTTATAGATTCTGTTCTCACTATACTCATATACCAAAGAAAGCATGCCCAACTACTTTAGAAAAATTTTTCTATACATCTTTGAAGGAAATGCAAAAATGTGATTCAACAGGAGTAGCTAATTTCTGTAAGCACTTTCAGTTCTTATGCTTTGTATCACCATTAGACAGTTTTATTAAAAAAAAGAAATACAATTTAAAGAAGTCAATGTAACTCAGATACACTGTGGAATTTTAAAAGAAAAGCTTTACGGTCTTTTTTCTTCATCTTCAGAGACACCAATCAAGGGTTTTTTTCATGTACTCCTGTATTGGCTCAGCTTCAGGTACTAGGCTAAATAAGCATTCACTTAAGACTTGCTCAGTTGAGTGAGGTTGGTATTGAGAAGAATGACCTTCTCTGCATATTAAAGTTTACATAAGAAAGGTGAAAAACTGTTTGTGACCTTGTAAAAGGCCATTCTTTCCATTTTAACAGAGCTGCAGGCAAGTACAGAGGATCCTGAATGGTGTTAGGGCTGTGTGCTAATCATGCTGAAGTCTGTAACTGTGAGTGAATAGCACCTGAATATTGGTCAGAAAAACACACAAAATAAAAGCTAAACCTATGTCTACTGATAATCCTGATAATACTGATAATCAAGCTTTAAATCAAAAACTATTTTGCAGACTTGGGGTATTTCTCCTATCAAATCCAAACAAAAACCAGAAATCAAACCAAACCATAATGAACCATACCACCCCTTCTCTCTGCTCTCTTCCCGCTCAAAAAAAAAAAACCAAAACAACAAACCACCCAACCAAAAAAAAAGAAAACAACCACAACTGGAAACAGATAAACAAAAAACCCCAACCACTTTTTGCTCAGAATGTGTTTTCCTATTCCTGGAGTGTGAGCTGCAAGTCTCAGAAAAGAGGACAATTGGGATTTCAAACACAGAGAGTCCAATGAGACTGTGAGATGCAAGACATCAGTCTGTCTCACATGTAGATCAGGTAATTCAGATGAGACTTCACTGTTTTGGAGATGAGCTGAACTCAAAGCGGAACGAGAGCAATTTGACATTCCCACTCGCTGCAGTTTGCAAAGAGAACCAATGTTTACAGAGGTTTGCTTGTTGCTCTCACAATGCCTTTTCTTGGCCGATTCTTGTGTGCAAACACCATAACAACACAGTATAATAAGCCCAAACTGCTTTAGCCCCCTGAATTCCCCAGTGCACATTCAAACAAGGCTTATGCAGTTTAGCCCAGACGTGTGCACGCTTCCATGTATCGAGGTAAGCAGAGAAAAAGCCAAGATCAAAGCCTCTTCTCTCCCAGGTGAATCACAGAGCTACAGACTCACCCTCCCACCCCACTGAGCTTAATGAGACACAGGATGTTCATCCTATCAGAAAATACTACTCAAGCCGGGTAAAGCTATGAGTGAATACTTTGGAAAATGCTGCTGGAAAGTACTGTAAAGAAGTACTTGTAAGTGTCCCTCTGCTCCCTACAGAAAACAGGATGTTGAGTTGTGGAGACAATACAAATGTTCACAGAGAAATACAAGTTACTGAATATTTCTGACCCTCTTGGCTGCTAAATAAATACTAGCACAAATCATGAAGAGTTCATAAGGCTTTACTTTTTAGGGTCATTCAAGCTTGCAGCATTTGTAGTTTCACTAGCCAGCTCTGTGACTGGTCTGATCAAGCTCTGCTTCACACTATTTCCACCAGATCTGATAATTTTTGCTTCGTATGACTTCCACCAGACTTCTCCCTCCCTGAGTATAGTAAGGCGCACCCTTTTGACTAAAATTTTGATCCGAACCCAGAAGTGTGCCTTATAATTCGGTGTGCCTTATATATGGACAAACTTCGGAAATTTGCCAACCCAGAAGTGCAAGCTGCCGCGAGGGCAGCTGCGAGTGCTGGGGCCCACGGCACAGGGAGGGCACCTGGGGCTGCATTTAAAGGCTATGCTCATCCGTGAAAAATGTTTGCAAATTGAGCACCTGCCAGGAAAACCTGTGATCATGTGATTCTGTTACTAATTTGTTACTTTGTTGCGCGCGGATCTTCACTGCAAAAAAAAAGTGCGCCTTATATTCCAGTGTGCCTTATAGGCGGACAACCTTCAGAAATTTGCTGACAACCCGGAAGTGCGCATCATAATCTGGTGTGCTTTATAGTTGTGAAATAACTGTATTTCCAGGGCTCATCCAGAATTTGCCTGATGACTAAACTCCCTGCTTGTGTCCCTGTGCTAACCTTACAGATTATACCTCAACTCCACCAGCCAGTTGTCTTCCCAGATTGCGTGCCAAAAGACAGGAGTATTATTCCTGAACCCAGCCATGTCACACTGGAGGTATTTCAACACCTAGAATTAAAAGCAAAACTGTTCACTATGTAAGTATGAAAAATATATGATTCTGGAGATGGGTAAGTCTTGCAAACATGCAGAGCTTCTCATCCTCTTGAGCTGTACCTTAAGTATCTTCATGACATCCCAGTGCATCTTGAGTTACTTCTGAACCCTGGAGCCTTTTCAGTCCAGCCCACCTTAGCAAGACCAACAGCTAAGCCATGTACACACAGTTCCTCTCTTCTTATCTGCAGAGTTCTGTGACAGGTTTTCCAGGTGATCCTGGAAATTTTTCTCTATATATATAAAAACTTGGCCTCTTTATACTGTGTTCCACCCTCTACCTGCAGATTGATAAAGTATATTCATTTTTGGTCAAAGGACAGTTACTAAAATGTAAGTATTGTCCTGAGCTGAAGGGTAAATTTTGGAAAACTTGTCAGTAAATATAGATAAATATTTGCCAAAAAATATTCACAATACAGCAATTTTCCTAACTACAGAATAATTCTGTAATATTGATTGGAATTCACACAGCATATGCAAACCCCCCTAACCATTCTATGTATCTACTGATGTCTCTTTGAGCTGCTGCAAGGACAGGCAGCATCCGCAGTTGTTGCAAAATGTGCATTTATATAACAATATAAATGTATCTACTCTAATTTTAGCTCCTGCCAGCAGGGGAAAGTGTTTGCAGCTAAAATACAAAGTTTGATTTTTTTTTTTTTTTCCTAAGCAAGTTATTCTTACTTACTGTACCACCAACCATATTCACATATGAAAAAAATGCATAATATTTTCATCATATATTTCAAATCTCAAATATATTCAATTACAACTTAGTTAGTTTTCTAAATTTCTTCTGACTGTTCTGTCCCTGCCCTGTAAATGATGAGAAGCTCTCTGCTGTGACTGCAGTACAGACTCTTTCCTTTCACTATTAATAATCCCATTGATAAATATGAAGCAGCCTTGCAAGATTAGTTTAAGCTTCATTATTTTCCTAATTTTCCAAAACTGAGTATTTCCATTGTTACTACAAGGATAGGTTATATTGAATATTGCTCCTGCCAATTAAAAAATATATTTTCACATTTAGAAATATTTCTGTGCTATACAGTGGCAGAATAAAGTGGCAGAGGAGGATGGACTATCCCTCAAGATAGACACTAAATTCCTTTTTCATTCCTTCAGTTTATGTTATGTTCAGATTTGGGATTTTTCTTTTGTTTTGTTTTAACTGGTTGCCATGTGAACTGGCAATAAAGTATGCGGCCTTCTATACCTGTTAATGTCTTCCCATTTTGAGAAAAGAGAGGCAGCTTTTAATGTAACTCTCTCTGAGAACAGATTGTGTTGCAGACTCGACCTCATGCAAAAGAAGAATTCAAAATATCATAAGCAATTCACTAAAAATGCAGCTTGCACCCAGAAAACCTGCCAACACACTTTAATTTGGGAGCAAAGATACTGACTTTATTATTCCAAATACAAAATCATCACTAACAGGACTAATAGCAAGTGCTATCAATGGAATAGCTCTTTAATATTGGGATTTGGTTATTCATCTGAACTTCCAGAAAATCGAGCATTTATTAATGAAAAACGTTTATAATTAGTATTCAACCTCTGCACAAACCCCATTATCTTGTAGACCAAGAATTAAGTAAAATGCATAGAAATACAAAAATATTTTGATGGAGACGGAAGAAGGAAAGAAAGAAACATTCCTTACGGAAAACAACACTTAGATTAATGCCAAAAAAACCCCCAGGATTGCTAAATATGATGGGAAGGAACTTGTACATTCCAGCCATATGCTGAGACTAATCTCTTCTAGAAAAACTGCATTCCATACAAGTCTATCTGGAAAAGAGCTCTTAGCAGGATACAAACCATAGACACTTGTACTCAATTTGTAAGGGGAGGAAATGGGAGAACAAGAGGGAGAGGAAAAGCTATATTAAGAAGTCAAATTGCAGGAGCACTTTGACTGCTATCACGAACTGAAGAAGATCTTCAAAACTGAAAACCTGCCATTTATCTCTTATTTACATGGAAAGCACATGCTTCTTTTTATCTGAAATACTTACTGTAATGACAGGAGCTGAGACTAGACAGATAAACACAATATGTCTGGTTATCAAGAAATTTAAATTTCTTATCTAAATTTGGGGTTGAAGCTGATATTTGCTTACTGTGAGCAGATAGTGCATCTGCTCAGTGGAACTTATGTTCCCATCAATTTTACTGCTAATAGCAGCAGTGAAACAGCATTTTCATGGAGTCCATTTTTTCAGGAACCAGTGATTTCTAAGGGGGAGGAAGTCCAGTTACTGAATTGATCCCAAAATCAGAGATTATAAACCCCAAAAGTTTACAAAGGTGAAGTCCAGCAAGAAGCTAGGCACAAATCTGTAACATTCACTCGAAATTTTTTGAGCTAAAATTGTTCTGAGTGTAGCATGTGAGCTAAACAAACAGACATTTTATGATGTAACTGTTCTGAGGAAATTTCCAGAAAGGAAATTTCTGCATTTTTAATCACACTTGGTAAACACAGCAGCTGTATACATCTGCTACCTTCTATGCATGTCTGCTCTAAAAGTGAGGGATTGTGAGTGGCTGTGTTTATTTACCAGTTTATGTAATTTTTTAAGAGTTCTGGAATCATGTGTCATCTTTAACAGAAGACTGTGTGGTCTTTTCAGCAGCTCTGCAGCACAAAGAAAAACAGCAATGTTTCTGCTTTGCTTAACCAGCTAAATCAAGAAAATAGGAGTCCATGATAGTATTCACGCAAGAAAGATATAAAGACATCTCTAGTAATTTTTCAATCTGGGTTTTTGGGTTTTTTTCAGTGTACTCTGGCATGTACAGTAATTTTACAATCATAAACCGCACCTGGTTATAAGCTGCACTTCCGGGTAGCCGTGAAGACCACGGAATTTGTCCATAAGTAAACCGCACTGGGTAATAAGCCGCATTTTTTGTTTTTTTAATTTTTTTTAATTTTTAAAATTTTTTTTCCCACCTAGGATCCAGCTCCGGCTGCCCTGCCCCACATCGAGACGTCACAGCTCTGGCCAGTCCCCCCATACACCATGGCAGTGGTGCCGAGAGGGGCCGGGCACCCCCCACACCGCAGCAGCGGTACCGAGCGGGGCCGGGACCCGCCCCCCGCAGTGGCAGCTCCGGCCCCGCCCTGCCTCGGGCTGGCCTGCCTTGCACTTCCGTGTTGGCATTTCGCTGGAATCTGTCCATATATAAGCCGCACCAGGTGAAAAGCTGCACTTCCGGGGTCAGCTCGAAAATTCAGTCCAAAAGGTGCGGCTTTTCAGAGTTAAATTACTGTAATTTGCTGGCCTTGTTATAGCTAAACAAACAAGACACATCTCTGCTTTGATCAGAGCATTGATTTTTGGTGGCTGGTCTCTGTATGGGTACTCATGGTGTCTAATGTAGCACTTTGGAAAGCAAATGCAGAAGACATGCAAACAGAGCAATTCAACCTTAATCACTTAATTTATTTTAAAAATTGTTTTTGTCACACTCTACTAGGTGTCCATCTCTCTCTTATTTACATAAAACTCCCACTGATAACACAGATGAGGGTAATTACACAAAATCAATCTATGGGAGTGCTGCCAAAGACACATAAACCCAGGTTCTGCTGTACACGTGTCATATAATGGGGATATCAATCACAGTGCCCCAAACTGAGCACAGAGTTTATATTATTTCAACATGTACACATATTCTTACATTTATGCATGATTAGGCCAGAGTTTATCTATTGATCTGCAAGCAAATTCATTGCAGTGGGGTAGCTTTAAGTATGACTGCTAGAGAAGTGCCTAGGCCTGTCTCAAGATTTCACTCACTAGTTCTTTTAACACCACAGAGTTACTCATAAAAAAGAGGTTGGTAACGTCAACATCATGTCTTGAAGAGTCAACACATTTCTATTCCTAATACATGAACAAAACATATTGATTCCTGAAATAATTCGCTTTGCTCCTTGTTTTCAGAACACACTCTTCACCAACAGCAGAATGTCATGAGGTCTGTGAAGGTGTGAGTCAGGATTGTCAGGAGGACTGAGTGACTACCTACCTCTCATATTTTGAATGCAAGACCATTCTGCCAGCTGCTCATGTCATTTAGGTGACATTGCACCTCTGAGTTGGTTTATATTTTAACGGTACCCTACTGCTTGACCCCAAATCTTACATTTGCTGAATCAACACTATCACAAAACAGCAAAGTCTGTCTGACATAGCAATGTTTTAATACATGGTGATTCATCATGACAGGACACTGAAAGCCCTGTGGCATGTGCAGAAAAGCTTTAAATAGTACATAGTTGTTAACTTATTTTAATTAAAAAGGCAAATGCACAGGAGAGATGAGAACAATCCTTCTGTATCACATCACTTTTATTTGCTCCACTTACAAGCACAGAATTGTTCTGGTTCCATTAAGAAATTCTATTTAAAAAAAATGTCTTCTTCCCTACTTTCATATTTTCCTTTCTTTTCTGCATGGCATATCTAAAAGCA
Organism: Sialia sialis; assembly: GCA_009812075.1. NCBI lineage: Eukaryota > Metazoa > Chordata > Aves > Passeriformes > Turdidae > Sialia > Sialia sialis. The sequence continues at coordinate 32,796,869 of VRYO01001878.1, forward strand.
TACAGCTCCTGGCTGCAAATACTACAGAGGATCACTAAATATAGGACAGCATGAAAATATGTTGAATACATTTGTCAGCACTGTATTAAAACAGAGCTGCATAGCAAAACGATTCCCTCATTGTTAATATATACTGGCTTTATCACCTTTCCAAGGTGAGAGCACCCACACAGGTATCATAATCAGTGACATTTTTGCAAAATGCTTCAGCTATTTTATTTATTTTTTTTTCCTTCCATAAAATGCATGCTGGAAATGTGCTAATGAAGGTTACATTACCTTTTAATTTTATATTATTAGCAGAAATTCAGTATTTCATTTCATACCACAGAGGTCTGAATCTCCCTTGTTTGAAGTGCTGCCAGCACAACCGCAGAGTGCATCTCAGATTAATGGAATCCATGACAAACAGAATAAGTTAACCCAGTGCAAACTTTCCATCAAATATGCACAGCAGGTAAACAATTGCAAACTTCCATATTTTCTCAGCACTGGGAAGTCATTGCAGATGACATTAAGTTGTTATGTAGCAGGGGACATCAAAGCAGTATGTCACATCAGCAGAAAAACCAGAAATAGCACAAGAAATATCTCCACAAACTATTTTCAGCTTTCTCAGGAAAACTACTGTGAAGCTGCATGGTAGAGCTAAAAAATTACAACAGTTTGCAGAAATGGACCAATGTTTCTTAATGAACAGCCTTTCAGCTTCATAACAGCTCTGCACAAGTGCTGTAAAATTCTCTATAAAAAAAAAATAAAAAAGAAAGAATAAAAAAAAGAAAAAAATTTGCTAATTATACAACCCCATAATTGATCTTTTATCTTTGAACACAACTGTGAGATCCACAATGCCTCCTGAAAGTCTCGCATGAAGAGCAAAACTGCCAGAAACCATCCTTTCACCAGATCTTAAAATAAAGTGGTTACTTTTATTCCTCACAGGTAACAGAAGTGCCACTGTGCAAGCCAAGTTGTGCTGAGGCATGTTTTAGCACCATGACTGCAAGGGAAGGCAGCTCTTGGAATACACATTTAATCTGCTCTGTGCTATCAAACTATCAACTGCTGTTTCTTTAAAATCTGTTCCAGAGATTGGCAGGGTTCACTGTCTGCCTACAAGGTGTTCTACAGCCCTTGAACAACTAAGAAGCATTGTAGGGAAATCATCTTACTGGTATTTTTGAAATCACTACAAAGGAGTTTGTCTATCCCCAGTGTCAAAAAGCTCAACTATACTCACATCAGAAATGACAAATTTCCAAGACGATTCTGGTAAAAGCACTTTTACCATTGGAAATACAAATGAAAAACAACTTGCTGCTGGTTATAGTGGCACAGTTTATGTCTGAACATCTCAGCAATAATCAAGTACAGGTATGCTAATTTTTTTTCTTATCATTGATTGCTTATTCGAGACATATATTTAGTGGTTTTAATAACATTAAAAACAAAGCAAACAAACAAAAAAATGCAAAATCTCTTTCCCTTCATGACTGGATATTTGTATTGACTTTCTCCTGTTCTTAGCAAATTACTTGGGTCAAGTACAAGATACTCGTAATAGCATTTGTTATCATGCAGACTTCTGTCAAACAGCAGTATCTTACATTTCCAGTGGCATTTCTTATCTTTAAATGTCCATGTAAGTCTCCTGGTTTTAGCAGATATCTTGCCTACTGTTTTTTCCTTCTGACATTTAAATCAATAATCCTCCAATCAAATTAGTCACACTTAAAAAGCTTACGCCTATCTGCTAATTCACAATTCTAAATGACAGATGAAATGCAATGCTATATGAAATATCTTGCACAAAAGACTCTATGTTCTCTACACCCATGGTATAAAGGACAAAAAGTAATGAGATTAAATTTCAGCAAGAAAGATTCAGGTTAGAAACAGGAAAATCATCCAAAGAACCAGGGCACCTAAAACACTCCAGCAGGGTGCTTAGGGGTGCTGTGACATACCTGTCATTGGAAAAACCTAAAAGCATAAACAAAAATCTCCCTTGAAGTGTTACAGGTCTTGTCAATCTTGCTGTGCGTGAGAAAAACTAAGTAACTTCCTGTACTCCTTTCTACCCCAAACATTCTAGAATGTGCGAAAAGCATAGAAAATAAAAAGTTCAAAAATTGGGTTAAAAGAAGTTTATGCTACCATTTAAATTACTATCTGAACCTATCTCTAGAACCTACTTCATTTTTCAAACACCTGTAAACAATAAGCACATCCCTCAGGAATGGATACTTCTTAAGTAAAAAGTGGTACAATGCAAGGGAAAGCAAAAGCATCCAATATAACCAATAGAACAAGTGATGAGACATTAATTTTTATTCTTCTTGCCCAGCTGGGATTTAAAAACTCATAAAAGTTATGAGTCACATGGCTTAGGTGAAAAGAATTATAAAGAAAAGTTACATAGTGCAACATTTCTTAATATTATTTTCATTCATAAAAGCAAGATCTCATTAAAATATTAATGCAAATATTAATGACATATAGCAAAGTAGCTCAGACATATCTCCTGTAGCCACGGTTTCAATTTCTCCAGGGATTATCTTCATACCATTAGCTGCATATTTTGATATCAGAAACATTTGAAATGTAGTAAGACAAGAAGAATCTTAAGAGCGCACACATATCCAGGAGGAGAAGTAACCCAAAGAAATCTGGATCCATGTTCCAGGGAGCTGAAGCACCGCAGCACCATGGCAGCAATCACACAGCTTGCTCCACTCCAGCAGAGAGGATCACCATGTGCAGCCATCCTCACATCACCCCTTATATCTGCACTGCATTTCTGACCTGCCAGTGCAGCTGTTCTGCAGTGGCACCATAATAACCCAACGCAAAGTCATGATCCAAGCTACAAAAGCTTCTGTAGTCATAACTCCAGTAATGCTATTTACAGCTACCTGCACTAGCCAAGCTCAACCTGAGTTCACTATACTCAGGACATAATAACATGAGGAACTGAGTTTGTTACAAGGATGAAGGTGGAGAATGACCCTGGTTGCAGGGCTGATAACCCTCCCAGCTGGCCCAGCAGCAGCTGAATGAGTATGTCCATTCAAGCCTCAAGGAGCGGGGAAAAGTGATTATGCTCTTTTGTCCTGCTAGCAGAATGCAATTTGGCTTGACATTTCTGTGTTTAACAGCACCCCTCTTGCAATATTTTCCTCTGAGCAGTTAAAAAAGTCCATCCACAAAGAAACTGTAACCCTCTCCCACACTGTGAAAGCATGAATGGGGATACAATTAGAGGACACTGAGAAGTTTGCATTCTAACAGAATTTACAACAGTATAGAAATTATAGGAATAAAATATAGTTGCCGTTTCCTGGATAGAATGTGTTTTGCATGCTCAAAGCCTATTCCACAATGATTCCCCATACACACAATCTGCAATTGGGAGCATGTGCCAAGGAGGATTGAATGAAGGGTGGAGCAGAGTGGACAAATCATGGCCATTCACTGCTGAAATCCTTGTAGGGAGAGGTACTTTGCAGCTGATAAGCCATGCAATACCTGTCAGCCAGGAGAGAGAGGGGAAGATGTCCTGCTGCTGAGCTAAAAACTGTGGTGGACTCACTCTCTTCAAATTAACAAGATTCATTAAAGCCTATCACTAATATTACCATATACCTCCATCCTAAAGTTATCTGACTCCAAAGTACTGTAATTTCACACTGATAAGCTGCACCTATTCCACTGAAGAATCGCACCGATCCCGGAACTGCAGCTAATCACCAAGTGTGGCTTATTTATGGACAAATTCCAGCAAAATGCCAACCTGGAAGTGCAAGGCGGCCGGGCGGGGAGAGAGCTGCCGCGGAGCTGCGGCCGGGTGGGTGGTGAGCTATAATCTGTTACAATCAAAAGCTAACTCTTTTCAGGTTACAAAGTAGCCCATAGGATTAAAAATTTAAGAAAAGACATCTAACCTCTGTGCTTAAAAAAAAGATTAATGGACAAATTGCTTGCTTTATGGGGACAAGGAAGCTAAGAAAAGTTCTCTGATGACAGTTAAAAAAGAAGCAAGGTTTCCAAACTTGAAAGCCGCATGGAAAAGATCAGAAAAACACTCTGGTATTTAATACTTTCATGTAAGCCTCCATAATTAAATGTAAGATTTTCTATTACAGAAATGATAAGATTAAAGATGAGTTGATCAAAGATTCAAATTAATTTAACTACTTTAAATACTCCAATAAAGATGTTCTGTTGATTCTCAAACTAGCAGCACTTACATTAAGAATATTTCAGGGAATGCCTCATCACATTGTGAACTGCAGTATGTTCTTCTGGACTAAGCATAAAATTTGCTCTTTTAGGGAAAAAAAAAAAGAAAAGCACACAAAGAGTTTCTGCTGATCTCTGCAGGTTAAAAGTGTAAGAAAACTTATACTCTATATTTTGAATTTTCTCAGCTTAATTGTGCACTACACCCTCAAAATCACTTTCCTAAAAAATGTTTTTTTAACAGACCCATGTCTCTTTAATTGCATTTTTTATTCATTGTCAGGTTGAACATATTTCTCAGAAGAGGATCAAAACTGAATCAACAAGGTGAACTTCACCTTGTTTCCCACCATGTGTCATATGTGATGCACAAACCTATCAGGACAATGAGGACATTCCCTTTTATGACAGCTAAAAGGGGAGCTCCTTGGACATCATAAACAGCTTACTCCACCTTCCCCTGCGTAAAAGAGTAAACTGTAAGAAATAACTAAAACACAAGAGCTTTAGTAAAGCAACAATAAAATACAGGCTAGATTTCAGACACCTAGGAAAGAGGAAATGTCAATAGCATGAAAAAATTAGTTCATAAAAAAGGTGAAGTTGTATAGCTCAGCTAATGGAAAAAAATGAAAAAAGTAACACTCTGAAACTCTGCTCCCGAATGCATTAAAAAGACTGGTTTACAACAAAAAGAAGATTTAAGATAGCTAGGTATGATCCTTAAAACCTAAAAATAGTACTGTGGAAAAGATTGACTCAAACTATTTTAGAGTTTTCTGGAAAAGCAGAAAATATCAAAAGCACAAGTAGCTTGAAGAAGAAGAGAAACCTCTGGAATTTAAAAATAAAAGGAAAGAAAAGAAAAGAAAAAAAAAACAGGGAAAGGAAACCGTGCTGCTTTTTCAAGTTCTGCAAACCATGATCTAGGTGCTTTCATTTGCAAACATGCACTTTACTTAGGAGTCTTTCATTTTTTAATAATTTTGAATGCCTGCAGTAGTGTAATTAATGTTGTGAGGGGGTTTTTTGGGGTTTTTTTGGTCAATTTTTCATCATTCACTTTGTTAGAGTTTTGGAGGTGTTTTACTTCAAAATACTTTCATATTTCAATGCCTGATTTTTTTAAATTTTTTTTTTCCATTATCACTCTGTCTTTGAAATGCTTCCACAATTTCTATCTTCCCTCTTTACTCCTGCTTCCACTTTACTTGTTTTCTAGACAACGAGAACATCTACTGTTCTTTCTTCATGGGGCAGAGCCTTGGGTGGATCCATCAAGAATTTCTCCGTATTAAGGGGTTATAAGAAAAGAAGTTACATCTCTCAGACTCAAAAAGGCCAGGATCATTAGAATTTCATCTATTATAACTAACTCTTTATAGAGAGAAAACTCAAAGCAATCAGGTATCACAGTATAGAAAATAGAGAGTTTTTAAACAAAGCAGGTCTTTGATGGGTTTGACTTCAGTTTGCACAGGAGCATAGGAAGGGACAGGGAATGCTGCAAAATCCCTGATGGATTCTCAGAAACCTCTCCCCAGGCTGTTGAGGCTGGTGCTGCTCCTGGTGGCACTCAGCCTTGTGAGTATCTGTATCATCGTCCCCCTCAGTACTCAGGAGACATCAGTAAAAGAGAATTGTGACATGCAGTTAAAGTTGCAAAACATGGAGATTTCCTTATGTCTTGCTCTGAAATTTCTTCCATGACATTTTACCTTTAAATTCTATAAATGTATTAAATCAGTATTTTACTACCTGAGATGCGTCACCTATTCAACATTTCCCAGCATGTAGTGTCAGTAAAATCAGTATTTTCCACCCACCTATTAACAACCATGTCTGTTATTGCTGATTCATCAATTTGTGTCAATCTTTTTGGCTGAAATTGCTATTACTAACCTATTAATCCCTAATTTAGAAGTTTCTCTCTATTTCTTTATGAAGTTCTATGAATGCATTGAATCCAATAAAGAAATTGGAATATTTTCTGAGAAATTCGGAATTCATTATATAGTGTGACTTTTTTTCCCTGCTCTCAGTGGTTTATAATGAATGAATAAACCTGATTTCAAGATTCCTGCTAAGGAGGAATATCCTGTCACCCAGTCAGTGACCTGTTGCAATATCTATTATTAGATGCAGTATTTAATTAGGATATACACTCAGGAGATCTGCTTAATCAGGATATCTCCCAGTGAACACATTTAGGTCCAGCAGCATTCATTGGCAATGACTTCCATAATGGGGATAGTAACTTTCCTTAATTGGGATATCTTAGCGTGAGTCAGTGTGTTAATCTAACTCTTGTAGTACTTCTCTGACAAGAGCTTTCAGATTTTCTCATGCTGTGACAGAAAACACATGAAATATCTATTGCCCTGGTTCTGGCCATTAGAGCCAGCTTCTTCCTAGAGACTGGCACAGTACTGCATTTTGGTTTTAATATAACAGTAAATGTTGAGGATATGCTGATGTTTTTGTTGCTGCTAAGCAGTGCTGACCCTAAGACAAGGATTTTTCAGTTTCCCATGCTCTAGCCCCGTCTCTCCTTGTTTTTGGAACAGAAGGCCGATCAGTTAATACTCACATGGTTTTCCTTCTACCTTTCTGCTTCCTGGGATGATCCTTTTTACCTCCATGGATGGGCATGTGGAAAAGATTGTAAGCCAGCTCACATAATGCACAGTTATTTGGTTGCCTGCTCTTCTCTTCTACAGCTTTTAAAAATCCTCTTTTCCTATCCTGAGAACCACTTCAGGGTCATCAACAGGGCCCAGTTGTGAGAGATGATGATCAGAACAGACCAAAGGCCAAAGCTGTAATTTCTCACCAGAGGTCAGAGTTTAGAGCTGGCTCAAGAAAAACTACTCTGTATACACATATTAGAGAAGAAAAAAGCAGGCAGCTGTGTTATGTGCCTTGATTAAACTGCCTCTTTATTCATCACCAATTCTGCAGCCTCAGATGAAGAAACTCTACGAACAGGCAATTTTAAAAATAAAAAAAAACTAAATCCGCAGCCTTTACGCGCACATATTCAACTTCCATCTCCAAGAACATCTACTGAAATATTCTGAGCTAGAAATTTGCTGCTCATTGACAATCTAAGATAACCAGGAGTTTATTGATCTCTCCTTTTCCTCCACTAAGAGAAAGAATGATGAAGAGCTGCAGTTGAGATGAAATGCACCATACTTAACATCAAGTATAATGCACAAACATAAAAAGTTTAGGAATAGCTAAGTCACTGCCAGGACAATATCAGTGATTACAGCAATTTCACGATTATAAGCCACACTTTTTTCATTGAAGAATCCAGCCTACCCCAGTAGTGCGGCTAATCATCAGGTGCGGCTTATTCATGGACAAATCCCAGTGAAATGCCAACCTGGAAGTGAGGGCTGGCTGGGGAGGGCGCCTAGGGTTGCCTTTAAAGGCTTGGCTGGTCTATGAAAACTGTTTGCAACTTGAGCACCTGACACCAAACCCCGCACTGGCATGATTCTGTTACTAACTCGTTACTTTGTCGCACATGGAGCCTCGCTTTGAAAAAAAAAAAAAAAAAACACAAAGAAAAAAACCACGGCTTATATTCAGGTGCGGCTTATATACGGACAGATTTCGTGGTCTACCCAGCTACCCGGATGTGCGGCTTATAATCAGGTGCAGCTTATAATTGGGAAATTACTGTACTTTTCTTATTTTTTATTTTTTTTTCCCCTGCTCTACCTTTGCCCCTTAAACTCAACAACAGATGGAAAGAAAGCAAAAGATATGAACATCCTGGGAATGCATAAAATCCTGTGTGATTGTACAAGCATATCCACAGAAGCAGATGCAGTTACTTGCTCACTTGAGGTCTGAGCTGGCTGGATGGAGACCAGCTCCAGTCCAAAACTTGCAGAACCATGTTACCTGGTTATTATTTTATGATTAGCACTATGATAACACATGCTGCTGGCTTGCATTTAGCTGTCTGAGAGCACAGATGGAACAGGAGCACAACTGTCCAAACCTGTACACGCAAACATGGTCTGCATGTCACTGCAGATCTCCATTTGAGGAGCTAGGACAGGAACTCCATGGGCTATACACCATGAATCCAATTCTTCCCCTTTCCCAATATCCCCATAGGAAGTAATGACACAAGAAATTTTTTCCATGAGCACAGGTATTAAATGAATGAGAACCTAGCTTATAGCATCTTCAAAGTATATTAATTTTACGCACTTACCAAGTGCCCGATTGTTTCCTTTTCCACCTCCTGAGGAGTTTGTTTTTTTGCATTTAAGTATGCCCAGGAGAGATTCTAATGCCACAATATGTGACCAAATACAGTGTTTCATGCCTGGACAGTTAATATACCTGGAAGCATATTAAAGCACCACTTCTTGATTCAAATATCCCTGAATAGAAATTATGTCAATAGAAAGAAATTATATTACAAATTTCTTGTCAGTTCATATTGATATTTTGTATAGAGGTTCCCTATGTTATGACCCTGTCTGGCTGGGTATTCGAGGAAATTCTGGATGGAAACAGCATTCTGACCTCTTACTGGTAACTGGAGAGTGGGTGGCATTTTATTTAGACAACCTACTTGATCAGAAAATCCTTCATGTCTGATCTCTGTTGCCTCCGCTGAGGATAGCGACCTGGCTCTAAGGGACGGTACAGTGACCCACTCCAGGGTCCCCGGGTCATTGCACACAGACACCAGTGTGGTGGATGGCAAATGGCGTTTATTAGAGGGTCACAGGGGTTTTTATAGCCAGGGTGGTCTTCCTGCTTCCGTCCGGCTAGGTGCAGCCGGAGGTCAGAGCAGGGCCCCAGCTTGGAATGCAGGGGAGGGGGAGAAAGGGCCCTGTCTCACCCGTAACAACCCGAGAATCTTCTGCACGCCTATTCTAAACCTCCACAGATCTCTCTCCTCTTTCAGCATTCACTATTGAATGTTTTATAAATTGAAAATGTTTATATGACCTTTTTCATTCAGTTCCTATTCTGAGATGCCATTATTTTATTTTAAAGAAAATCTAGAACTTATTATTAACACCTGGTATTATCTCCTGCACAGTATACTCTACATCATCTGAAAGTTTCCAATTCAAATCCATACTTGACGTTGAAATGGTGAATTCTATTTTCTTTTGTTTTCTGCTTAGCTTCTGAATTCCCAGATGCAGAAATAATCTTTTTGCACAAGTTACCACACCACTAGCAGTCTACAACATTCAGTAAAAAAATTCCCAGATATGATTGATAGTATTCAGCAGTGGAATTATCTTAGTTTTAGCTATTAAATAATGCAATGTTTTGTGTTCTACAAGGAATATCTTCACTTCCTGAAAAGAGAAACACAGGCTAGTTCAAATCACCTCTTGACCTTCTCTTCAGTGAGCTCCTGATGTTTCCCATCATAAGATATACTTTTCAACTCTTAAACATTTTCCTTCTCTGAACCATCTATTTTAACTGCAGGACTCAAAACTGACTTCACTATGTCAATATTAGTCTCACTAGCACATAGAGAGGAAATATCTCTCTGCTGTTCTAATACTTCATTTATATACCTCATTATGCTTTTATAACCCAGCTAGCCAAAGCTCCTTACTGGGATATTTTTCTCCTTGTACTACCCTGCTTTTAAATGTCTCAAAATCATGTGGCTTTTCTGTTTGATCAATATGGTTCATCGGTATAACTTGTTCTGAACATTCTATAATTTACTTTATTTTACCATTTCATTATCTTTTGTATTACCTATAGCATGAGCAGCTCCCCACTCAACTAGTCCTGCCCACCTCAATCTCAATATTTTATATTGATACATGGGAAATACATCTCTGCTTCTGCCCAAATCATGCATAGGGAGTTTATAGTAAGTTTTCAACAGCTTATTCTGTGAATTAATTAAGGAAGTTATAACCTTTCAGTTATATACTGTACACCTTGTATAATGTCTGCACTTAGATACCAGTGTTAGGCTTCTATCTAGGAGGTTAAAATCTCCATACTGAAGACCTTCCAGAAGACACCAGATTTTTTCAGACTTCACAGGCCACCTAAACAGATTTGCATTGCACCAGCACTAAGATGATTAAAGTTAGACCACACTATTGTCCTTTCTTCGTCCTACCTCCCCCTCCAGTCTATTTCATGTGATAAGACATCCACAGAGCAGTATTACAGCTCTGTAGCACTGTCTGCACTCCTGTTTCGGCAGTTGGATGAGAAAGGAGTTAGGGCTTGTCTGAAAGAGACTCACTGTGAGGTAAAAAAGGCAACATCAGGCATAAAAAAACTAGAACACTAAACTATCTCACCAGAGTCTTACTGAATTTTGCATAATTTATTAATAAGACAGATCTTCTTGGAACTTTTTCTGATTTGAAAGTCTTTGAATTCATCATATTGGAATGAAAATTCCAATTTCAAGCCCCGATAAGTATTTTTGAAGAATCTTCTTGTAATAGCCACACAGTCAAAATATCTGCAAATGCCTGTGCCATGTGTATGTGCTTATGTGCACAAACAGACATACAGAATGGTAACATTTCTGTGGAATTTGACAATTAAGCAATTACACTGGAGGGTCTGAGGTTATCTACTATAAACCTTTTATATACCACATTATTAACCACCTGTTATATATCAGATTATTAACCTGATCAAAACAATGTCAGCACTGCAGGAAACATCTTTGGTCATATCATCATGTGAAAACAGTAGAATTACATTTGGGAAGAAAAGTTGGCTGACAAGTTCTCCCAATTCTAGATTCCTATTTTAACTCTTAAATATAAGTCTACTCATTTTGAGGAACCTAAAGTGTTGCTTAAATGCTGCTCAAGCAAGCTAAGAGCTTGAGCCAAGAGCTACTACATGTGTACATGCAGGATTTTCTTAAGTGCTACAAACATGCCTTCCATCTAAGAGCATTTTCTCAACAACAAAAAAATTGTAAAGGACATAAAAATGCAAAATTTATTAAGCAAATACACTTTTTTTGTTGTTCTATTCAAAGAAGATAAAAAGTAAGGATAAAACTTCCAAAAAAAACCTGCTTCTCAACATCTTCCCAGCCTTGTTCATCACAGTGATTCTGACTGGTGACATACAGCATTTTACAGTTTTTCCTGAGGCTGAGAAGCTTCCTGAAGCTGAGAAGATGTCAGTGGGAGTTGATGATGCTGAGTGATCTTACCAGCACCTTAAATAATTGTATGCTGCATTGCAGATCTTTAGTCTGGTGTAGTTACATAAAATTATACGAACAGATTGCGAATAAATTGTCAGTAATACAACAGATTGTGAAAAATTGTAAGTAAAATCATATTCGTCATTTGATATTGCTGTGCTGGGTTTGGCTGGGACAGAGTTGATGAGCTTCCTAGTAGGTAGTATGGAGCTTTGTTTTGGATTTGTGATTAAAACATTGATAATGCAGGGATGTTTTTGTTATTGCTGAACAGAGCTCAGAGTCCAAGCCTTTTCTGGCCTCACCCCACCAGTGGGGAGGCTGGGGGTGCATAAGAAGCTGGGAGGACAGAGAGCCAGCACAGCTGACCTCACCTGAATGAAAGGACATTTCAGACCACATGACACCATGCTCAGCTCAGATAAAGCTGGAGGAAGAAGAAGGAAGTGAGAGGGACATTTGGAATTACATCTTCCCAAGTAACTGTGATGGGGTCCTGCTTTCCCAGATGTGACTGGAGTGCTGCCTGCCCATGGGAAGGAGAACTTATGTCTGCTTTTCCTATTAAACTGTCTTTATCTCAACCCATGTGTTTTCTCATTCTTACCTCCTGATTCTGTTCCACATCCCACTGGGAAAAGAGTGAGCAGCTCATTGGTGCGTAGCTCTTGGCTGGGATTAAACCACAATTGTACAGTCTGGTTATATAAACAGCTCATGTTGCACATTGCAAAACATATAAACATAACTAAACAACTGCTTTTCCAGTTGCCGTCATGTACATGAAAACTTGTAAAATAGAGCAACATTCCATTTTGTTACAATACCCTTTGCATTTTTACAGTTCAGCTGGGCACCTTGTCACAAGTGATCAGACATCTTGATGCTTTTTAAATGTTTTTTTAATCAATATGAATATTTCTTCCTTGCATTAATTGCATTTCATATAGCAAAATTGGTAAAGACATTTCTGTTTTCATCATAGTTTATTCCTCTTCTCCAGTCCTCATCCATGGAAAGATTTATTGGCTGGAGGAATATTTTTCTGTTAAAGATATTTAGCAGATCTGGCTCCTTATATCCAAAGCAAACATTTCAGTGCTATTTATTCTAAATAACTTCTATTACAATAATTTTTATAATTATCTCAAGATTTTCATGGAAAAAAGTCTATATGCTGCTAATATTCATTTACTACCTTTCCTTCAGGTACTAAAAACAACAAAAAAGTCAGGATCAATATTAATTCCCTTTAAAGAAAAGAGGATCAAACATTCAAGGGTACACTCACATAGGGAATTCAAGGGGACATAAGTCACACAGAGAAACTCAGTTACAGAGGAAAGAGAACCATTTGTTTCTCAGTAATTCATTCATTTCTCAGAACATTTTTCTTTGTTGATGATATCCTGCTTTTTTTGAATGGTTTTTCAAAAAACCCGTGTTCTTAAATTGACAATTTTACATGGTAGAAAAGTTGGAACAAAAAGGAAAAAGGTGTTGTATTGTCTCTGTGCACATAAAATCCTTTAATTCCTTTCTTTATCACTGAGTTCCTGGTAACACTGTTACAATCTCTTCCCTTCTAACACATTGGAATATTACAGATAAAGCAGTAGGGTGTCCACTTTCAGTCACCCAGAAATGCTAGTCAAAGGATCAGTGAACAGTATTCCAGATTTTTCACAGGTAAAAAACTAGGGCAACTAGATGAGGCATCTAGCCTCACGTTATCTTTCACTTTGAACAAGAGCCAGAATATCCTACATCTTCCTAATTTGAAAGAGAGATTTTAGGCACTTACAGCAATTTCACAATTATAAGCCGCACCTGATTATAAGATGCACATCTGGGTAGCCGGGTAGACCACGGGATTTGTCCATATATAAGCCGCACCTGAATATAAGCCACATTTTTTTTTAGAATTATTTTTTAAGCAAGGACCCATGTGCAACAAAGTAACGAGTTAGTAACAGAATCACTGCCAGAGCGGGGTTTGGTGTCAGGTGCTCAAGTTGCAAACAGTTTTCATAGACCAGCCAATCCTTTAAAGGCAACCCTAGGCGCCCTCCCCAGCCAGCCCTCACTTCCAGGTTGGCATTTCACTGGGATTTGTCCATGAATAAGCCGCACCTGATGATTAGCCGCACTACTGGGGTAGGCTGGATTCTTCAATGAAAAAGGTGCGGCTTATAATCGTGAAGTTACTGTAATATCTCAAGAACAAATACCACAAGAACAACCAAGAAAGCCAATTTGCTTGGACTCTCACACTAAGCGCTGTAACTGTACAGAGAGACCAAAACTCCTTGAATTTCCAAAACTGCATCCCTCTTGGGCATGTGTATGCTAAGCAGTGGGACATCCCTCCCTCAGACCTAGTTATGGCTCCCAAGGTCACCTTAAAGCACTAGACTTTGAAGTCTTCCTTTGAAGGCTGGCATGCTCTAAGTTTAACATAGAAGTATCAAGTCAAACATAAAACAGACATTTAATTCCAGCATTTCTTCCATGCTGGATGGATGATCAGCTAACATCAGGTTACTCGAGGAAGGCAGGCAATCTCTAAAGCTATCTTAACAGTCATCAAAATCCTTCTCGACTCTTAGACAGCCTAAACAACCTTCTTTGGTTCTATGCGATATTCTTAACTTTTCTTACTTTCTGTATCTTTATACAATTTTGTTATTTTTCCATCACAAATAGAGACAAATTCTGCTGTTTGGAGAGGGTTCTTATCACCATCCTAAGAACAGATATTAAGTAAAAAATATGAAAAAATTGAAATTATTTTATTAAATTCTTTAGGCAGAATTCATTCAACAAAAATGGGCATCCAGAGCTGTTTTAGGGACTGCAAATTCCTCCTCTCCTGTGGGCACAGCAGCACCTGAGGCACCAACTCTGCCCTTGCAGGGGTGGCACAGCAGCAACAGGCAACTCGTGTCTTTTGGGAGCCACAGCTGGTGGCAAAATGACCTACCCAAAAATACCTAAATATCACCAAGAATCTTTCTTTCAGCTACTGAATTCTGCCCTTTTTTCTGATAATAGGAAATCACTCCACAGAATAAAAAAATGGTAACGTGACAAATAAAAATACCATGTATCAATGTAATTTCTGTTAATGAAAGAATAATATATATGACTTTAACAAAATGAAAGTATGAAGAAGCAATAAATGGAGGAAAATAAAAAAATACAGTTTGCTAAAAATAAAGATTTTGTTATATCAACCTTTTTTTTCATTATCTATAAAGATATTTTTGGGGGGAGGGGAAACAACACCAACAGCCATTCTAACCACCACAAATAAAGTCCAAATTTTCCAGTTTTATTAATCAAAACCAAATTTCAGTCTTTAGTGTTCCCTCCCAAGGTAAAACTTTTGGGTTCCTAAAGACCTTGATGGGTATCCATGTTGTTTTCCTGATTTTTCTAGTGTTTTTCTAGTTCCAAATTCCCAGAACTGTAATATTTTTTCTAACTGCTGTGTTAGCAGCAAGGGGCATTGTCACCTCCTGTTCTAGCTGAGATATACCTCTAAATCTAAATGGCTTTGACTCTTTGCTGCCATATTTCACAACAAACTTGCATCTAATTGTCTATTATTGCCCATAGATCTGCTTTTCACTATTATTGATTTCCATCAATCTTCTTCCTGTTGTTTGGGATTATTTTTTTCTCCAGATATAATCAATCCTATTTCCTGCCCATTCTTTAAATCTTCTCTAGGATCCTGCCAGTGCGGTTCTGTGAAACACTTCTTCAGGGGTTTTACATGAAAAAGTCCACAGAGTATCTGTATGTATAATTACCACTTCCTCATTCTTTCCTGGTGAAATAAAGATGATTGCTGTAGTGAGGAACAGAAAATCATGATTCAAAGGTGTAGAGAATGATTCGAAAGTCACTTGGTGCCAATGTCACTTTTTGAATTGCAAAAAACCACTGGCATTGCTCCAGTAGTTGACACACCCAGAGGAGTTCAGGCTTTGTGTGAGTAGCAGAGTTCAGCCCACACTAAATTCGCACTGTGACCTTGTCCCTCTCACCAGGTCATGGCAGGCACAGCACTGAGCAAGCAAGAAGCTGAGAAAGCCACACCAGAAACCCAGAGGTTTCTGAAATTACACGACCAGCTGCTGAGGCCAGACAGTCCCTTCATCTCTGGAACTCTCCCATTTAGAAGATATACAGAATCCTATTTAACACCATGAAATACAGAGCACATTAGTTTTTGCATGCTCATTTCCATAAAGACCAGCTGTAGCTGAAATATAAAATCAGTCAAATATTTGCTGTTGCAAAACAAATTCTGAGTATTTATTTACTTTTGGACTGTGAAAACCTTGTACTTTTTGAGACATGCATTCTTATACAAAAATTTTAAAAAAAGATCTAAAAACAACCTACTCTAAGAAACAGATTTAATAGGTTGGGGTCTTTAAGTTGTTTCTTGATGCGGTGATGTTACTATCAGATGTATTACTTTGACAAATCTCTATGGCAAAGCAATTTTGATTTCAAGCCTTACTTTTCTAACTTCTCTGCAACTTGAACAAACAAGATAATTCTTTCTCACTTCTTTACTCATGATTTCCTTTCTGAACTTTGTGAAAAGAAAATATTTTTCAGTATTAAAGTTTTAAAATTTTCTGCAGAAAACCATGTATCTTATAATGCAGCATGAAAATCAATCGTAACTAGAGTCTCCTTACAGATTTCCACTGCAAGACCCTTGTTGTGATTCAGGTCACCCTGAGGCTTCAGTAATGAGCGCAGGAAATGGCAGCATTTTTGCTGGGCAGGTTCAAAATAAGTCAGTGACAGTCCGTACCTTCTGGAAAAAGGGCATAGAATATTTTTCCATTTCTAAACTCCAGCAAGATATCCAAATTTTGCTGTTCATTTTTAAAAGCCCCCTCTAAATTCTTCAGCCAAGTTTTATTATATTTTTTACTTCTCCATAAGGCAAGAAAACAGGTAACTTTCTCCCTCTTCCCTATAGAAGACCTTCTCAATGTATGCTTTTGCTACAGCTCTGTGAAACCATGTTAATTATCAATGCAAATCTCAGTAGAAAGGATTTTCTAACTATATTGACAGTAATTTCGCAATTATAAGCCACACTTTTTTCATTGAAGAATCCAGCCTAGCCCAGTAGTGCGGCTCATCATCAGGTGCGGCTTATTTATGGACAAATCCCAGCGAAATGCCAACCTGGAAATGAGAGTTGGCAGGGAGGACACCTGGGGCTGCCTTTAAAGGCTTTGCTGGTCTATGGAAACTGTTTGCAACTTGAGCACCTGACACCAATCCCGCGCTGGCGCGATTCTGTTACTAACTCGTTACTTTGTCTCACACAGATAATCGCTTAATAAAAAAAATAAATAAAAAAAATAAGCCACTTATATTCAGGTGTGGCTTATATATGGACAAATCCCATGCTCTACCCGGCTGTGCGGCTTATAATCAGGTGCGGCTTATAATTCTGAAATTACTGTAAGTAAAACGAAATAACTGTAATGCAGTGACAGTGATTATATTTCTCAATGTTCATTATCAGAATTTATCCAGCCACAATTTATAATAATTCACATCCTGTTTCCATATACTATGAAGTCTTTGGACAGGGATATTCTCTGTTCATCAATACAGTGAGCTATATGTGAGGAACCTAACTTTTATTGAAACCTTTGGGAGTTATCAGGAGTAAAAAAAAAAATAATACCAGCTCATAGAAATAAGATAGAAAAACAACCAAGACTGCAATCTTATCAAGCAACACAAGAAAACCAGCAGTTTGATTATGCCTAAATGTCATACAAACACTTCATGAAGATCTTTCTTGGGTTTGGATGACTTGGAAGAGGCTCAGAACAGACTGAGGGAAGACAACTGGCATGTCAGGATGCACTTTGCTTCCCAGATTACAGTAATCACGTCTTTCATCACTTTTTTATACACAGTACATTTCATACCAGGGTTAAATGCATTAAAAATGTGAGATCCCTGAGCACATTTGGCAAATGGAAGCCATAAACACTTCAACCAAGTGCATGTCCTAAGTACTCTCAGAACCGCCATACAGTTTGTTAGCCCTTGCATTTTATGCCTTTTAAAGATTCTTTTTAACTTCACATTCTTTGATCCCCATTTTTTTTTGTGTTATCCATCTACAGATTCTCACACAGATGCTATCAGTGCTCCCCAGTACAGAAGCAGAAGGAGAATGAGTGTTTCTCACTTCGAGAAGAGAACTGTGCCAGGCAAAAATTAGAATGCAAACCAAGCCATCATGACACTAAAACCAAAGGAGTTTGAGTCGTGAGAAAAACCAGTTTCATACAAAAAGTTTAGGCTTGGTCTCTACACGTCATTTGGTTTTATCTGGAACTGCAACATAGACAAATTACAATCAGATATGTTGGTACATTAATGTAAAAAAAAAAACATATTTTCCACTTCTCCACAACAGATACTCACACACATGCTATGGAGACAAGTTACATCACATTAGGAGAGAAGCACATATCCAGGCTGATGCTGCAGTCTTATAAGTGATGCACTAAATTTATGGCCCCTCATAATTTGTTAATGTGCATTTACCTCAAGTGACATCTCATAAATGATGAAATTACAAAAATGGAGACTCTTGCTGGAAAACTTGCAACTCTCCCCGGTGGAATTTTATCATCCAAATCTTGAAAAGCACATTTAAGAAATTTGGACTGATCTGAAGACAGAGCTGGGAAATTTGCAGAAGTAACCTAAGGAAAGGTTGTCAGATGTTTCCAGTTTCCAAGTACAACCCAAAAGTAATGTCCATTATTCTAAGAAGATGGCTTGTGAGCCACATCAACATCCTGTAGCTTTGAACACTAGATTACTGATAAAATGCACACACTGCCCCACATGAGGAAAACAGTCCTGTTATAATTATAGTTCAGAAAAATAAACTCTAAAGGAACAAACAAAACTAATGACTGACACATAAAGGAACTCTGAGAATTTCAGATCTCTGAGGATTTTCAGATGTGTTAAGTTCTATCCCTGTTAAAGGCTTCATTTGAAAATTCAAGTTCTCCGACTGAATATCAGTCCTTCAAACCCCATTCACAGGTCCCAAACTTCTCTAAAATGTTATGATTACACTGAAAAAAACAGTATGAAGGTACATTCTCCTTTGTTACGAGAAGTTCAGTCTCTTCCTACACTAGAAGACTGGGAAGTTATGCAACATGGTTGACAGTTGTCCTGGTAGGAAACTGGGACTGATAGGCTCTGCTGCTGGCTAAACAGAACAACTCCTCCCACACAGGCAAACTCACAAATAGCTCAGTGACAACTTTCCACACTTCACAGAACCACTGTGCATACCCTTCTTATTCTTTCTCCAAGATGCTTCACTGATCTTTCTTGACAACTCCTGACACTTGATAAGAACTACGCACTTCCTATCATCCTTTTACAAGCCAATTTGATCCCAGCATGATCCCAGTGCCCAAATTTTAAACACAAACCATTTATGATAACCCATAATGTGATGAAAAAGGTGAAATATCAGGTTTTATCCTTAGCTTAAATCCACAAAGAAGAAGATAAAAACCATTGGCATTATTTGGATGCAAGCCTGCCTGTCTGAAATGAGAGAGACGTAGGTTGCCTCCCAATCGATTTTGTCTGTCCCATAGGCAACCCTGCCAATAAGAGGACTGAGCTGTCACTTTCAAAACCTCATAACAGGGACTCCTTAGCAAGGTCTGTTCTTTCATGATTCACACTCTAAATATATTTTAAAGCTTCTGCTTTGATGTGCCTACCTTCTGCTCTCTCTAGAGTCCATTAGAGGCCATACTGTGTTTTCCACTAAGTGGTGACAGGTCTATCACCTTGAGAATACACTGCTCAAGGTAGTGCTTACTTCAAATAAACAGGAGACAATTTCTGCATCTGATGAGATCACCAGACCACAAGTCTTTAGTTTTTGAAACCATCAAAAACACCATGAAGGGCTCTGACAAACATCCTCTAGCAAATTTTGCTGTCAAATTTTAAATATTTTCATATCCACTACACCAGTAGTCTCCAAGACTATCATTAAAAAATATTCAAGTGCACACTCCAATATGTATTTATTTATAGACTATATTCATGTACTACTGTACATCTACATGTGTGCTGTGTGTATATAAATATATAATCTATTATTACCAATAATATTATATTATTATAAAA
>VRYO01001878.1:32817558-32874619 GCA_009812075.1 Sialia sialis
ATTTATCTGAAATTTATTGATATTGCATCATTGTACCCTAGAGGTTAATGAGACCCAGAAACACAACCCTTTCTATTACCCTTATTATGGGTACTCTCATGTACAGCAGCAGGGTTGGGCAGACAGCTGTAGAAAGTAGGAGAGTGCATCCTAAGCAAATCAAAATCAGAATCACTACTGAACATCTGTTAGTGCCAAGAGGCACTCATGTGATTGTTCCATGTAGACCTCATTGCCCTTATTTTCATTGTGCTGTGAAGCAGTATAAGTGGGGCGAGAGACCGTATAGGGAGCAAAAACAAACTGTCAAAATGTTCCACTAGCCTTAGGCCTGAATATTTTGTCTCTTCTCCAAAAAGCATATATAAATCAGGTAATCACAAATGACAGCAGCATCACTGAAATTTCAGTGGCTAAAAGTCAGAATACAAAGTAGTCATTTAGGCTCTGTTTATTATCAATGGGTAGAAGCTAGCCCCTATCAGAGTGGTGCTTATTTCATCCCCTTTCAAATACTCAAGTCAAATAAATTGGTTTCTGAAGCTGCCCTCATCTTTATAAGATGAATGTGAGGCAGGTTGTGATAACAAACACCATCACCAATACATGATGCTGGACACCTTAAGTTAGGACAGGAGAGCACTACCCTGCCTGCCTACCTGTTCTACTGCACATGCCACATCACTTACACTTGAAAATGCTCACCATATATACAAGCAGCTTCATTTTTTACCCTCTGCGCAGGTTCTGGCTAGGATGTAGGGGTTTTTTCCATAGTATAAGATTATGTTTTGGATTTGTGCTAAGAACAGTATTGATAACACAGGGATGCTTTTGTTATTCTTGAGCAGTGATTACAGAGAGTCAAGACCGTTTCTGCTCCTCAGCAGAGCTCACCAGGGAGTAGCCTGGGGATGCATAAGGGCATGGGAGGAAACACAGGCAGGAAGCTGACTCCAATTCACCCAAAAGACATTCCCTACCGTATGGAGTCATTCCTAGCATTTAGAGATGGGTGAAGAAGAAAAGTAAGGATGTTTGGACTGATGACATTTAGCTTCCCAAGTCACTGTTACACGTGATGGTGGCCTGCTTTCCTGGGTATGGCTGAACACCTGCCCACTCATAAAAAGTGATGAATTAATTCATTGTTTTGCTCTGCTGGTGTGCACAGCTTTTGCATTACCTATTAAACTGTCTTTATCTCAATCCACGAGTTTTTTCACTTTCACTTTTTCACAATAGGTCTTGTGCATTCACAATGATCACAGCTTTCTGATATTTAGACAAGAAGTAGAGGAATTAGTATTATTTACACTTTGGCAACATCCACAGGCTTGTATCATCTTACTGTATACTTTGGACAAACTATCGGCCTTGTCAAACCCTGAGCCAAAAAAAAGATCAAAACAAAAATATGGAGAATTTATACATCATACAAAACAGCTAGTGGCATATCAACCACCTTTGGCATGCCAGTTAAGAGGAGAAAGAAAAGTTAGAAGACAATTAAAGACTATGGAAGGAGGACAGTGAGGGAAGGGAAAGAGCAAGAGGAAGGACAAGCAGTAAGAATAACAGGACAAGACAGCCCAAGGGAATAAATACACAGTCTGTCAAATGAAAACAGCAGTTTTCACTGTTCAGCGCATCCAGAGCAGCCTCTTACCAGCAGTGAAATGAACGGTCAGTGGGCTGAGACAGTGGGTTTCTCTACCACACAACAAAGGCTTTTGTCTACAGGCAAGACAAGTTCTGGCACTTCCAGATATCAGGTCTGCTCCTGAAAGATGTGCAGAAGATCTTTCTGTTAATATGCCTGTGATCTGAGTATAGAGAAAAGGGTCAGATCACAGACAGGTCTTCATCTACTGTCAGCTTGGTCTACTGCTGTTCCTGCCACTCTCAAGCACTCTCCAAACATCAGGATGACCACAGGCATGGCTGGAACAGACAAAATATGTCCCTTGGGAAAGAGACCTATTTCTAATTCATACTATCTGAGGCATCCTTTCCTCTTTTTGTAATGTAAAAAATGCCTTTATCTGATACAGACATTCTCGATACCCACAGTAGCTCGTTTCTCATTTCACTGCTGCAAGTTCTATTCAGTTTTTGGCAATTTTTTAGTATTATTAACACAGTGAAGCCGAAGTAACAAAATTTTTTAAATAGCCAAATATTAAGGAAGACAGAACAATTTTGTCCTTCTTTTGTGTCTCAGCTTTTAATAGCTCTATCCCTCTGCTGCCAGTTCACTGCCACATAAATGGTATTAACTGCAGTAGTCGCATACCTAAAAGGTCAGAGTGCTCTTTTACCTTAGACCTTTAAAAACAAAAGCTTCCTCTTACTCGTTTTTGGGGATTTTTATTAAAAATCTCTCTCAACCTCAGACATAACACTGTCTATCCTCCTTCAACAGGTAGCTTTTATTTTATTCTTCTGATATATGCTTGAATATATGCTATTAGGTTACCTATTTAACAAGTAGTTTGGCCAAATTTTACTAAAGCATCTCTCCCACTGCTTCAGGAATTGTTTTCCCATTCCAAGAGTATAAGTTATGGTTATCTCCTAAATCATTGCTTTAAGTGTTGCAGTTTTTAAAACATGCCAGGTTCCACCCCTGAACTATCTGCATTCTCGAAATGTAAAAATTTTCTCTCTCACAGGCAAATTTCTATCACTTATAAAGACTAAAACATTCCAGAAGGGAAACAGACCTGTATATGGTCATGAAACATATAAAAAAAATCACAATACTTCAGAAAACATTTAAAGGTACCATTTTGAAGAGAAGATATTCTTAAAACAGATTATCCGTAGCTTTTGCTTCAGGGAACTTAAAAGCACTGTCTGTGTTTAATTTTCATGTGTCACTTTAAAGATCTACAGCCTGGAGTAACAGAAGGCACCCCAAATGGTAAAACTTCCACTTGAACAAGACAGGTAACCTTATGCTTAGATAGTCTCAATTTTTTTGCTTGTTGAAACCATTTGTAACTAACTTTTCATATTCTTCAGTAATTCATATCTTTGAAGCTTCCTGTAACATACAAGTAAAACTGAAATAACAAATCCCTTAGGTTCCAGGCTATATTTTTCTGTCAGAGAGAATCTTTGTAGCCTTTGTTCACTGTTCACATGCCCACTTTAATAGTCCTCTTGAATAGAATAGTCTTAGCAGGAATAAAAAAAATAAAATGAGCATATATCACAGGGCTTGTTTTCTCAAATACATTTTTAAGAAATTAAGCCAAAAAAAATACTAATGAATTTAACAAATAATAGAAGTAATTTTAGGCTTTCACAAAGACCACTGTATGAAGATTTTGTATTTAGTGAAGTCTTCAGTACATGCTTCACCTCTTCACCTGCAGACATTTTATTCAGCATCTTCTAGCAATTTGTTTTTGGAGAGACTATCTTCAAAAGAACAGTTACCCTATCAATAGGTGACATACTCTAAGAACACATGTACGGTCTGTTCTTCAGAGAAATTAAGGTATTTTCTTGCAAATATTAGGGCTTTCACCAGTATTTAAATTTTATCGCTTTCAAGTTACCATTTTCAGTAACTGTAAGAGTGCTTTATTTTCATTTGCAGATCTTACCTCATTTACCCCAAAGAAAGATGATCTGCTTAGTATTATCTAAACTTCACCATATTTAAAGTATAGTTTGAAACCCTGGCTTTTGCTTTGTAACCTGGGAAATCATGAAGCAACTACAACTACAATAGACACATCTTATCTGTGATTAGCTGCAGTTTCTAAAAGCCTTATGCAACCACAAATATCAAAACCACCACTATTTCCTACACACTTGTCTTGGTCACTTGTCTTCTCACAGTCCTACTCTAAATCCATCCTATTCAGATGGATTGCCTCCAGAGTCTAAATACCATCACACCAGCTAGAGGTTCTGCAATCCAGAAGTGAAAGAAAAAAAAAATTAAAATTAAAAAAAGAAAAAAAAGGAGGAGTGGTGGTTTGTGGTAAGGTCCATATTTATTACCCTGATACAGGCCAATAATCATGAAAATATCTAAGATTTTTGGAATTCAGAAAAAATGTACAGTTACTTCTTACCTTCTTACCCTTAAAATGTTTCTGATTTATGCAACCAATGGATGAATGGCATCTACCAGTTATTCAAAAAAAGAGAAAACATGAATATGCTCTACATGCTGATTCTTCTGTTAAAAAGATACACTTCACATTTAGTAGTGGAGAGCTTGGCTCAGTGACCAACAAGCTGAGCTGCAGCTCAGATAAGCCTTTGGGTTATTACTGTGCTCTATGGCCATCCCAGTGGGCCAGACAGATGGGCACCTTGGCTGATTTCTGCAGGAGCAGCTATGACCTCAGTTTTATACAGTCCAACAGTCTTAAATAGCTCTTAAAATTCACTCCCATGAAGACTTGTAGTTTTTTAACCATGGCATCTCCTTCCATACACTTTTTTATGGTTCAGTTTAGCTATCTCAACACAGAATTAAAACATTGACTCCATTTGTTCTTTATATCTTAATTGCATAATTAAACCAAAAGGCTAGGATTTAAAATGTATAAAATGTAACTTTTTTCATCATAGTCCAGTTCAGTTCATAGTTCAGTTCCTTACTGAATGGTTTCAGGGACTGCCATAACAGATTATAAAGCTGTAAATCATCTGTATGTAGTATATCCAGAAAGCAATTTCAGTTTGAATTAAAAGATACCAACAGGTGCGCAATTCCTCTGACAGTCAGAAAGGACTGTCCAAATACATCCCAGTTTGTATTTTTCCAGATACTCAGCTCCACATTTTCTTTAGCTGCAGTTCATGTTCTACAGTCAAAGGAAAATTTGTTCCCAATTATATTGTGAGACAGCTGCTACACATGGCATCACTGCATGCACTGTCTGTTGTAATCACTAACAACAAAATCTAATGCTACAGAGTGGTACAATTTTGAAGTGCAGAGAGTTGTTCATTTATTTTTTTTTTCAAATATCAGTACCACTAAAGATAGTGAAATACTGGAATTTGTGATATTTCTGTTCTGCAACCTTGTACCTGCTACCAGGGAAGGGTCTTGAGACCACTTTATATGAATGCACGGGTTTCAAGAGCAGAAGCTTCATTAATGGCATGAATCTTTCAATTAATTATATAACGGTAAATAAATTAATCTCTACAAAGACACAGATAATGTTCCAAAATTATTTCTTTATTAAGACAACTATATGAATTGTTTTGTAGTGTTCAACATACAAGGCTAGTATCCCATAATTCTGCAATACCCATTTCACATTCAGCAACATTGCCTTGGTTCTGAAGGCATGAACTCCTCACAGAATTGCAGAAATGTCTCAGGAGGGAATTTGAAAGAACAGGTGGGCACTTTAAAGAAACCATATTAGGCTGGGTGAGGCAGAAGAGATCACTGACTTCAGAGAATAATTGTGAAATTTAGATTGAAAAAAGGCAAACAGCGAATTTCTCACAAAAATAAATCCTACTGCTGCATTGCTGATGAGACCTACACCTAATATACATGCAATCATCAGGAATACATTCTTTTTTATCAGATGATTTTTGGGCAAGGGTTTCTATATCCCTATCATACTCTGAGTGCCCATGAAATGGAAGTAATTAATGATGAATCATTTATTCATTGAATTTTGTCTCTGCTCGTGCTTGAATACTGACACAATTAGTGTGCAGTTCTTAGACTCATGTTTCAAAACTGGTGTATCCAATTATTTTTCATGAATATTTCTTGATAGGCAGATTGAAAATGAGTTGTTCTTACTGAAAATATCAGAGCATCAGAGTTTCAACAGGCAGATGGAACAGATTATTTTCAACAATCTTTGAGGGAAAATGTTTCCAGTATGGCCCATTTCATTATGTCAGATATCCTAAACTCCAGTGTGGAGTTAGGTCATTCTTGCTGTCATCAAGAGGTCACAATCCCAAGAAAGCAATAGGTGATTCTGCACATAATACTATGTGCCTCTGCAGGGAGAAAAATTAATGTCACATGCCTGCTCTTCTGCAGTTATCAAGTCAGGGGATATCATTATTAACATTTGCCATGCTGCCTTTAAAAGGCAGTTACAGGATGTGCCTTTTAACTCAATGCTATGCTTGGATCCCATCATGAAAACCTGAGAAAGGCTTTTAGATATCAATTTTCTCCTCTCATTTCAATAAAGCCCAGAAGGCCCTTTTGATCCTACATTACTTTCTAGAGAGTGACTATTATAGGTGCTTGTATCTAGTTTGGAGCAGCACAAGGGTGCATTGTGTCTCTTGTTCTTTACACTACCAGAATAATTAGTTTGAAAAAAATCACTGTGACAGCTGAGCATCAAAAATTAATCTTAATTAAACTAAGCATTATCTACTTTTATAGTGCAGCTCTCTTTTCTACTAGCTTCTCAAAAGCACGATATACTTGCTGGTCTACAAAAACTGAGACAGACATCCAAGTTGTCTGGCCAATTTCTTCAGTGCTGTCATTGCCTTGGGATCCTAATGCAGTCAACAGCAAGAAGTACTTGCAAAGCCTATTCAAATATGTATACTAGACAGTCTGTCTATGACCCAGATTCCAACTGTAACCCACAGAACACCATAATGTTACTTCTGAATTGTTTATTCTCCCTCCATCTGTCACCTTACAGTGATCATCAGCCTGTTTCCTTCATAACTTCTATGCATTTTATTAAAAAGAGCTCTTTCTAAAGCATCATTTCCATAATTGAACATGAGTGCCTAACATAACACAATGTGCTGAAGTCACTGGGGCAGAATTATGATGGATGTAAATCCCAACTATCTCTTCCTCTTCTCCTATGGTGTAAAGAATTAAAGATGTTCTTTTCTTTCTAGAACAAAAGATTTTGCAGTGGGACTAATTCAAGCATTCATTTCATCCATTTCCAGATTACAGCATATTTTTTTCTATGCAGTCAGATGATGTATAATGCAATTAAGAGATCTGGAAAAGGAGTAATACTATCACTTAAATGTTATGAAAAATCTCATAAAACGCTAACTTGAAAATATGACCAACATAAGTATTTCTTTAGTCACCTACACCAGACCAATTCTCTTGAGAAATCCTAACAAAGCTGTAAAATCTCTGCTTGCCTGGAAAAGAACAGCTTTGCTATATCTCTCTGTCATTCAGAGGACACTATGCTTGAGCGCACAGGAACATGATATTAGATGGAATTGGATGGGTCCTCAAGCCCATTCCCAGTGACAGCAAACTGTCTGACAACAGATTCACTGAACATCACTTTGGGGTCTCATTCAATAACATCCAAAAGTTTAAGGCATGTCTCAAACACTTTCAAAAAAACAGGAAGCTGAAGAAATAACAACCAAGCATTACAGCAATTCACACAATGCAAGAGAACATAAAACGCTTACAGAGCAATCTTGCTTCTGGAATTAATACCTATAACCCAATGACAGGGCTTGAGAGCTCACAGGGAAAATTTTTTGAACAGCACAGTAGCAAATTTGCTTCCTAGGGTATCTTTGTGCTGAGGTTCAGGTCTGGGGGTTTTTAAATCCAGAGCTAAGCTGCAGCTGTCTATTCACATATCTGGCAGATACATACAGGCAGAAAAACACCCTTGAGGGAGAAGACTCAGCTCTTTCTCCCTCTGCTGTGTCACAGCAAACACAACATAACACTGGTGGACCACAGCTCAACACTCAGAATCTTGCTTTGCAGGACCTGAGGCTACATGCACAAGCTTCTAGCACAGGAACACTGGACAGCACATCCTGGGCAAATGTGAAGGAGAAGAGGGTTAAGCACTTTAGCCTCTCAATAAATATTTGTGTAAGACAAGATCAGTCCAGAGGAAAACAATTACATTCCCTGGTGCCAGAGAATTAAGGAAAAGTCAGAGAAGGGTGCTGTAAACATGGCTCAGATAAAAGAGTGTTTTCTCTTCTAATCTATGGTGCCAGAGGAAGGAGATAACATTGAACCTGCTGCAACTCCACCTCAAGCACACTCCCCCCAAAGAATGCACCTTGGGCTTTGATAACTACAGTGGATGAACCCATGTGGAAGCTTTTGCTTAGCACATCACTGAGATCTTTTACCTGCCTTAGTCCAAACCAGCCAGTTCCTCAGGCAGGTCTTGGGCTGGTTACATCTTGGTGAAAAATGCCCACAATGTCATAACTGTGAGGGACTCTGTCAGACTTGCATA
Source organism: Sialia sialis (assembly GCA_009812075.1). NCBI lineage: Eukaryota > Metazoa > Chordata > Aves > Passeriformes > Turdidae > Sialia > Sialia sialis. Next base: position 32,825,793 of record VRYO01001878.1, read on the forward strand.
CTAAGAACTGCGGTAATTTCACAATTATAAGCTGCACCTGATTATAAAGCCGCACATCTGGGTAGACCACGGGATTTGTCCATATATAAGCCGCACCCAAATATAAGCCACATTTCCTTTTTTATTTTTTTTTTAAGTGAGGATCCATGTGCAACAAAGTAACGAGTTAGTAACAGAATTGCGCCAGCGCGGGGTTTGGTGTCAGGCGCTCAAGTTGCAAACAGTTTTCATAGACCAGTGAAGCCTTTAAAGGCAGCCCCAGGCACCCTCCCCAGCCGGCTCTCACTTCCGGGTTGGCATTTCGCTGGGATTTGTCCATAAATAAGCCGCACCTGAATATAAGCCGCACTACTGGGGTAGGCTGGATTCTTCAATGAAAAAGGTGTGGCTTATAATCGTGAAATTACTGTAATTTCTGTTCACAGTTGACGGAAACACTCTTTAAACCAGCTGAAAATAGTGCAGAGTCACATTCCTTCACTATTTGTTTCCATCTGCAGCCTTTGACAATGGCCTCTTTATTTATATCCTGTAAAGGTTAGGCAGCACCTAGGCAAAGAACCACATTATGGCACTGACAATTTATTTAACTGTGCTGATATTAAATTGCTGTGTATGTAGCAGAGACACTATCACAGAAACACATTTCTTCTTTTTCGCCTTCTCAGGGTCTGTTTTTTACAGCCTAAAGCTACACACTAACCACTCCACTCTCAGAGCAGCAGCAGGTAAACTATGTTGATGAATCCCTTCATCACGTAACGTCCTGGGGAGATGCTCATTATATGTTTCCTCCCCAAAAAGCAATAAGAAGCCTATGGCTTAGGCACGATTAAAATCTTGACATTTACCACACACAGTACCTACAGTTACTATGATCTTTGCAGTCTGCCACATTGAGTTCTGAATGTTACAAATACTGTGTGAAGGCAAATATTGCCACACATGAAAGTTGTAGGCACTGATGGCATCTTACAAAAAATGCAAAAAACATCAAAAATAAGACTTTGCTTGATGCCTTTGTTTTTCTCTTGGGCAGCAGGAGAAGAGCAAGAAGGGAGATAATTTTGGAAAGAAACTTTTTTCCTCTTTTTATTTCCAATAATTACTAAGAGGGGAAAAATCAGTTTTTACTGCAAGAACCCTAATTTCAGAGGTAAATAAGAGTCCATTCATTTAAAACCCCAGACTGAGTTTTGACCACATTATTGGCAGGCTTTGTATATTCCAGGTATTTTCTTCTTTGTTTGTTTCCTAAAGAAACAAAACATATACAGTAAGCTATGGTATTCTCTGTGAATCAATGTACCCTTTTTCTAGCATATTGTAAGAGGTCTACCAGCTTTTTCACAGTTTTGCCAAGTTTGACAGAGAGGGAGAGGTCCAAAAGCTTATTAAGTACATTCATCTTTTGTGAAAGCAAAAGGCTGATTAGAGGCGAGATTCAGTTAGGTGGTCTCCCTTGGGGAAAGGCTAATTTCAGTTTTTGGTAGGCACCATGGCATCCACACAGGACAGTCACGTCAAATGATCCAAAGACAGATAAAATTTTAATCAAAGTTTTCACCCAATTCAACCATATTAAACCATAATTAACCAGACTACATTATGGCCCTGCTCATCGAGATTCTTTGCTCTTTAATTTTAGAATCAGAGATGTTTGCAGCTTAGAAAATCCCAAGGCCTTTTATATGCTCAATTCCCTACAAAAAACGAATAAATTCAGGGAGCATGGATTGATCAAATGACTGTTAAATAAAATGGCCCAACTACACTTCATGGTCTAAGAAGTGCTGGTGAATCAGTTTCCACATAGATCTCCATATATAAAACCTTAGAGATTTTTTCTGCAAAAATGCCTTTGCCACAGACACAGACCTGAGATTTCTGGACCTTTTATTAGACCCTATTCAAGTACATTAAGGTTCTTATGTTTTGTGAATTCTAGATAATGAGAATTTAATTTCATTTAATTAATTTAATAATAATTAAATTTCACTGACCACTTTTACAAGAAAAATTCAGGTGTCTGTTACCACATCCCTTAAATGAAATGGCATCCACATTTCATAATATTAAATAAGGGATTGCTCAAAATTCCCTGATTTCCTTCCTATAATAGTTCTTCCATTGTCACAGAATACACATGGGATGAAATACAATCCTGTTAATGGGATTATCAAGTTAGGCACTGTCTGACTGAAATTTTGGACCCAAATGGGGACTTCTCAGTCCACTGAAACTGACTCTCTAGAGAGTTTAGGAAGTCAATAGAAAAATGCAGAGTATGATTTCATTATCCTGCTACACCTTCCTCCTTCTGCAGCACACCACTGATCCCTTTCTGCTAACATGCATGAATCTAAAATCATTCCATTTGAATCAAAGGCCAGTTTTTCCTATAAGTATGGGTCTGTTGATAGTAAAATTGAGAAAAAAAAAAATGGGAAAAATAAAGAGGTAAAAGAAGAAAGAAAGGAAGGCAAGCAGGTTTCCCAACACCAGGGACCTCGATTACTTTAACTGCAAAAATAAACAAGAGGTATAAAAAATTTGCCTTATTTTGATCACAAATATAAGAGAAGCTCTCACACAACCCCTGTCACACTTTTTCATTCCTTTTTTCTGATGCCCCAGAGAGTTGTATCTTTAGTTAATTGTCTTGTTTGTAAGTTTCTTTAAACTGCAATTGGATGATCTTCCACATTTTGGGTAACTCCTTTGCCACAGGTAATCCCAGAAAACTCCTGTTTGAAGAAGCTAAGAGCTGCTAAATTACCAAAAGACTGAATGCAGATGTGATACTCTGTTCATAGCGGAAACCCTTTTCAAACAGCAACTATTTTTAAGGCATGCTATGAAAAAATTAAGTTTGTAGGTTCATATTATTGTATTTTATTTTCTGCCAAATAAGGTTCTGAATTTACAGATTTTTTTTTCCTATTTGTATATCTAAGATTGTGAGTCTAAACCTGCACACCTGCTACTCTCAATCTCAGAGATTCCAAATTAAAAGGCACCACTTGAACTAATTTCCCCAAATAATTTTAATGTTTTGCACCTTCTTTGAGTTTGCATGTGTGTAACCCTACAGGTAAAGGCACCCTCCTCGACTGTAGCTCCGGCTGCAGTCAGCCTGAGAAGGTCCTTCACACATCTCCAAAAATCAGCATCCACTGGTGCTAGAGTAATCCCACAGATGATCACAGCATCAAATCATGTAAATCAAACTCCTGATCATGGCCACTGTTTCAGACTTGTCTGAGGATTTTTGAAGTGTTGAGGACATGGAATGCTTGCTACCAGAAGCCTCAAGCAGGAACTTTCAAAGGAATTAATTTGGATATCTAAGAGTTAAGTTGGAAAAAATGACAGCTGGAAGGCCATCTGGGGCTCGGACCTCATGACATACTACATAATTAATTATCTATTATTCGTCCTTAATTTGTTCTTTATCATCCAGCAATTGCATCTCTTCTTTTCCCTTTCCCCTATTTCTTAATCTGAAAGGCTGTCACGAGCAAGTTATGAGAAGTTAAAGCTCTTTTCCCCCCCACAAAGATCCTGTGGCAGCATATAGCACCTGTAATGCTTTTATTTCACCTAGTACTCTGCCATCAGCTTTGGGACTTTGATCTCTGTCTCTACTTTTATACAAGGACCACTCAATCTACTCCCCACTGCCACCACAAATATGCATATACACACCCCCTAAGTTCTGCAACTCAACACAATCCATACAGCTGAAAAAGCAGGAACCACCCAGTTATTGGAAAACACAGCACAGGATGTTAAATCTAAAATGAAATCAAAAATAACAATTTTCTTGTTTAATGTACTAAATGCCACTAGTTTAATGTATTAAAATAGTGCAAGTCTACAAGATACCTTTCCTTCCTTTCCTTTTGTAAGTCTGAAATGGACAAATACTAGGTTTGTTTCTGCCTTCCAAAAGTTGTTTTAATTCAATAATTTTGTTCCTCTTGATGCATAATATTGATCAATAAACAAGAGATTAAACCTAATCTTGAGTTTTATAATGAACTATAGTAAATGCAAAAGATAAGATGAATACATGCCATTTTAGCACTGTTATATTTACTATCTTATTCCTACAGACTCAATGGTATTAGGATTACTTTGATACAAAAAATTACAGGTTCTTGCCCTCCATCCCCTCCCCCTGCCTCTGTGATAGAATGATTGCTTTATCTTTTTATCTAGTTAGAAGTGAGCAATGATTCCAGGAAGAATAAAATGTTGATGGAGCTAATTAATTGGAGAAGGGCTGAGGCTAATCTTGGTGTATCATCATGCTATATTTTACTGGTGTCAGTCTTATTTCAATTGCTTAATTGTTTAAAATCGATTTATTCACATGTATGGAAAGGAATGAATCAGAATGGTGGGAAATTCACGGACTGTAGAAGCAAAGAATGAATAATGTTGGGTAAGCAAAAGCAACCACACTGTGCAAACTCTCTCACCATGCTGTCAACTGCACATGGCACAGTCTGCTAAGTGGTGAATCATGAAGATCTCATAACCCTGGGATTCCTCACATTTGGAGACAGCAAAGGAGGTTCTGTACAAGCTAAGATTTGAGCCCAGTTGCACAGGTGAATGTTTGGTATTGCATTTACCTTTTTTATTGTTTTATGGGACTTCTAAATTAATTCACCAGAATTTAAAAAAAAAAAAATCATCTGCTATGCCCAATAACCTAATAAAGCTACAAAAGCTTCAAGACCAACCTTTTCTAATTGAAACCGTGATTTAATATAAAACACACTCTCCAAGCTAAAAGGTGCACATTTTTAATTGGATTGAAAAATCATATCCCTAAATTGGAATGAAAAAAATATTTGTGGATGTATTTAATTTCTGTTATTCAAGACAAAGTGAGGTAGAGGATGCAGATTTTGTGCACCATCAAAAGAAACAATTACTCACGATTTGTGTTTCATTTGAATAAATCCATTTTAAATGGAATAAAATTACAGAGTCATCAATCAAAATACCTTCCTAAAGAAGTGATAAATTGCTTGAGCAAGAAAGGATGATTTGAAGGGACAGAGGGAACCCAAACTCAACTTTCAAGCTTTGAGCCTGCACAACTGTTCTGTCCCTGAGCCTGAGCAAACCCTAAGAACAAGAGAGTGTGCAAAAGGATCATCTGGGTTTCTGAGTCTGATTCCACTCTGTCTTAAGCAAACACATTGAATAGTCTTTTTTATAAACTGCTCAGGTCCACTCTTGAGTCTTGCTTTGTTAAACCAAACTGGACAGAATCCAGGGGCTTACTTCCCTGTTCAGCAATATATTACACTGCCTGGAATATCACTTCCTAATAAAACAGAACTGTATTTTGTTAAGCACTTTATTAGACTGGATAAACTCAAAGATGATAACAGATAACAGAAGATATCTACTAAACATTTTTTCTCTTTCTTTATGTTCTTTCTTTCCCTTCTTTTGCTTTTCATTTGCCCGATTTTCTTCTGCGTAAACTAAGTTATTGGACTAGGGAAAAAAGCATTTGAACACTATGTATTCTATCACTGAAGCCTATACATAACCTTTTCCTTACACAAGGTGTTCTATTCCTGTATGTAGGAGCTGAAATAACAAATGAGCAGAAGGAGTTATTTAGAAGGAAACAGAAAGTGATTTTCTAGCCAGCACAGAAGTCCTTGAATGCCTTTCACCATTCCTTCTGAGAGGCACCTGATGTGTAGGTAGCCCAGAGGGGCTTATCACAAGCTTTCAGCGCCTGTGGCAAGTGTACATATGGGAACTGATGCTCTTCCATCACTAACACATTTCCTGAACACATCCAAATGTCCCCTTCCAAAAAGCTGTCTCCTTTGAAATTGTTTATCACAGAAAGACAAGGGAAGATAAGACAATCCCAGTTAAATTCACCTTAGTTAATGAAACTTACAATAACATGGACATTATTGTGAAAAACTGGCCATTACTACTATTCTGTCTTTGAAAAGTCATTCCACATCTCAATTGAACATTCCCCATCACATGAAATCCTCCTCTTCCCAGCCGACCTAGAGTTTAGATTCTACCAAGATCCACATAGGAAGAAAAGCATCCTCAAAGCTCCACAGCTTTAAAAGCCTCATGTACATCTGATTAATTAAAATATAAAAAAAATTCAGGAATTTAACAATGAAATGAACATTAACTACCATAAATAGTTCATAACTAAGTCTGCAAAAACTTATGCCATGAATACCATTCTGTAGGTCTTTTTTTAATTATTAAACCAAATTCTTTGCACTTAACTGGAGGAAAAAAAGGGGGAAAAAAAGCCCTACATATATTTTGCGTGCATTTTAACAACAGAAAGAGTATCTTCAGGTTGGCTCTAACTTTTCACTTCTGTGAAAGGGGAATTATAGTTTAGAAAGCCAATGATTCTGTGGGGAAAAAAATCAAAAACATTAACTAATCAAAGTATTTTAATCAAAGATTATTAATATTTCTACCTCCTGAATAAGCTTTGAAATTATTTAATCCATAAAATACCACAACATAATGGAATTCTTTATGAGGTTTGACAATCTGTATAAATTGACCAGAATGATTATCTGCACTTTATTAAGTGGACTACCATATTAGGTAAAATACAGCAATTTCCCAATTATAAGCTGCACCTGATTATAAGCCGCACATCCGGGTAGCCTGGTAGAGTACAGGATTTGTTCATATATAAGCCACACCTGAATATAAGGTGCATTTTTAATTTTTTTTTTTAAAGTGAGCATCCATGTGCGACAAAGTAACGAGTTAGTAACAGAATCACACCAGCGCGGGGTTTGGTGTCAGGTGCTCAAGTTGCAAACAGTTTTCATAGACCAGTGAAGCCTTTAAAGGCAGCCCCAGGCTCCCTCCCCGGCCGGCTCTCACTTCCGGGTTGGCATTTCACTGGGATTTGTCCACAGATGAGCCGCACCTGATGATTAGCCACACTACTGGGGTAGGCTGGATTCTTCAATGAAAAGGGTGTGGCTTATAATCGTGAAATTACTGTACTTACAATCATATAACACAATTTACTGGCCCTAGGAAATGTTGTAATGCATCTCACAGCAAATACAATATGCCAGCAGGATGTATGAAAATGCACATGGCAGAGTGCAGGCAGATGTATTGCCTTCATCTGGCTCCTGTCTGAACACAGCAGCACAAAGGGGTTCAGTTTGTGCTTTATTCCCCTTATCCATGGGAGATCTGCAAAGTCACCAAAGACCTGGGCAGGCTCTGATGAGTTATACAGCCTCCCATTCTACTGTGAAAGCAGGGTTTCATGGTACTCATACCAAACTTCAGCTGAAACTTTTATAAAATGAAGGTTGCTTATTTCCTGGGACTACAAAATACCATTCTCTCTCATGGTTTTGGGCTTCAAGATCTTCCTGGGTTTGCATGCTGTATCAAAGGAAGGAGTCCATGCAAAAGATAAATAGACACCCATCCATCCACCCTCAAAATAGAGGAAAACAGGTTAAAAGGAAAATAGGAATCACTACAAAAAATAAAGAACCTCACCAGAAGTTTAGTTCAGACCTTTCGTTCCCATTTTTAAAAGAAAACAGATCTTGACTTGGTACTCCTGCAAACAGGTGTAGTTGACCTTACCCTAGATAGCTCTAACATCCTCAGGATTAATTACATCATACAATTCTCATGGATCACTTAATGACAGTTAAACATTTCCAGCATAAATGCTTGCAGGAATCATCAAGGTGTTGAGATTTTTTGTTTTTCTTAGCCCTCCATCCCTCCCCTAACACCTACAAATTACACACATGCATGCATTTCAAAGAAATTGGTCCTCAGTTTTGAAATCTACAACCCCCTTGTTCTTGTGTTTGCAGTTTTGTTCCTCTTTCTACAACAACCCAATCACAGCACTTCAGCAAGCATCCCAAGGAGAAGATGACTTATTAAGGCATGAGAAGGGCAATCTGCATTCCTGGACGCTACTGTAGACTATGCTCTGGATGGATTTGGCAGAAAAATTTCGGGATGGGTACAGACACAGCAACACTGGGATTTATCTGCATGACACCTGTGCTACTCAAGGGTACTGTTTTGTAACCCATTCTCTTGATTAACTGTCTAGTCAAAATATCCCGCTTTTATGAAGAACATTAAAGACAGACTGGCGTTTATGTTAGAATGTCAGCGTTTTAAACAATTACTTCTCTTTCAGTTTATTCTAGAAACTGATGAAAATTCTCTAATCATTATGTATTTAAGAAAGTAGAGGAATAAAACAACTCTGTTTTCATCATACAAAACTCTGTCCTTGAGAGGACCTAAGTAACACTCTGTTTTCTAGCAAGAGAAAAAAAATTATCTTTTTTCATAAGTTGTGAGTTTTCACAACAAGCATATTTCTGCCATCCTAGTTTAAAGTGATGGTATCACAGCTTGCAATTTGCATAAAAATCATGCATTTATAACAGCAAAAAAAAATACAGGAGTCTTTCCAAATATTAGTGAGGCATACACATATGCCTGACTTTTCTGAAACAAATAAGAGCAATTCTTTGAAATACTATTATTTGAACAGAATTCTCTGGATCTCTGTGGAAAGTTCATTAGGTGATAGAACTGAGGTCATGACTTGTATCTGAAAGGTTACCCAGTGTGAACATCCAAGAGAGAGCTGTTACTGCTAAGCTACCCCACTACATGTTTAATAGCAAACGTGCTTGCTGTGGCTCAGGCCACAATATGGGCCCCTGCCCTTCAACAACAGAAAGAAAAGAAGTAAAATGAAGACAAGAATATCTCTTTGACATTTACAATCAGACATGCTTTGCATTTATTCTTGCAAGAATACTGTCAGCATTGTAACATTCAACTCAGTCAACCCTCCTACATCGTTCAGAAAAGCAAATCTCAAGAATCTTGTATTATCAGGGCATATTAAAAATAGCAGCCAGTGACAACACAAACAGTAGAACAAGTAGGGAAAGTCATAAAGAAGTAAAATGAGGAGTGAAAATCCCAGTGGTAAAGCCCAGAACATGGTGAAATTTACCCAAATATAAAGGAAGAAAGATAGCAAGCATTTCCTACTATCATCTGCCTACTGTTGAGGTAGATATATCACAGTACAGAAAATAACAATGGGCATAAAGTCACATACCTATTGCATAGACACAGAATGATGAATAGCTGTTTTCTCACTCTGCTTTCTCTTCAGAGAAAAAAAAAACAAAAACAAAAACAAAACAAAACTGTATGCTTTAATAGTTTCCCAGATATCCATAGCCCAGGAAAGCAGACTATATATTATGCACATACACTGTTTATTAACAACATTTAGCCTATGGAAGGAAGGAAAGATAATTATTGGGTAGCATTGATGTTTATGATTATTTTTTTCTGATAGATATTACCATTCAGACAAAATTATTGAAAAATCTTGAAAACAGAGTCTCAGTTGCATTTGTTCATTTTTTCTTTTTGACATCAGAAGGCATAATTGCAAAGCCATCAGATGAAATATTTATTTTGTTTCATTCTATAGCTTTCAAAACTAAAATTATACTGAAATAGGCTTCAGCTGTAATACAGACATTTGTACAAAAATCATAATGCAATTTCCCTCTCTCTCAATTAATAAAGTATCTGTTGTCAAGAGCTCTGAAGAAAGAGAAATTCCAAGTTTCATTTAGGGCTAATCTAGACCATGGGCTGTATGTCTGAGTCAGTGGCTTCATGTGCAGTTGGACAATGAAAAATTCAACTTAGCGAAGTTACTAACCTTCACCCTCAAACTACCAGAACCAAAGGCTCAGCAGCAGATATGATCCTACATAGTTTAAAGCACCTTGAAGAATAAATGCATTCAGGAGGGGCAGACAGTTGTACAAGACACACTCAAAAGGAAAATTCACTTCTCTCTGCATTCTGCTCTTAGTACTTAGATAGCATGCAACAGTAGTTACTACCAAAATTGATATATCATCTTTGCATAAAGAATATTAACATTCATAGCACAGTTTTCAGAAGACTTTTGGATGAGCAGTGAGAGGGAAGGGACTCCTGAGGATCAAAAACAATGACTAGAAGGAATAGATAAAGAGCCAAAACTCAGCTCTGGAAAAGTCTAATAAACGTGCTCTAGAAATGCCTACTAGGGTTTGATCGGTACAACACAATTCACTTCTAAAGGAGAGGGAGTATTGAATAGAAAGATTGGAAATTTTGAAAACTATATAAAATTATTTGAAATACACAAGAGCTGAGAGAAGAGACAAAGTATTCACAAAGACAGATAAACAAGTATGTCATAGAAAAACATTGGCTATTGACAAACACAGTGGAGAACAGGCTGGCAGAAATACCTGGAATCGTTCACACACATAATTGGGTTCTAAATCAGCTGTTCCCATTTGTTAATAAACTTTGAGTGTCAGAACAGATTGCTTTTGAAATAATTTGCTTGACACCCAGCAGCCAACAGAAGAAGCTTACAATTTGTCAGGATGCATAAAGATTGGGGCTGAGAATAAAAATGAAATTACAATGATGCTACATAAATCAACAGTAAAGCTTTACTTAGAGTGTTCAGTCACGGCTACACAGCTTAACAGAGATACAAATGACATAAAGGATCCAGGAAATGACAACAGAAACCATTAAACTGCAATTACTTCATATCTTATAACCTAGAGTGTAACAAGGCATATTATGAAGGAGGTTAACTGGATTCTCCTGCATACCATTTGTAGCATCCTAACAAGAGAATATTTTACAAGTGAGGTTAAAATGGTAACAGAAAGAAATTATAATGGATATAAATTTTCATGCTTCAGGAAATCTAAGTATCAACCACTAAATAACTGTGGTTACAGAACACTCCTTGGATAAGTATTTCTGCCAGTGCCTAAGTAAGATTTTGATGTCTTTCTGTTCCATGCATTGAGGCCACCACTGGAGACAAGATATTGACTCGCAGTGTCTGGCTCAGTCTGACAGTTTCAGTGCTTCATTGTTTTAACTACAGCCACAGATCACAGAAGAGGTGATACTGAGAGTATATTGCTAATATCAATCATGAGGCATTGCTCACACAGTTTTTAAAACTTACCGTTCTCCAGGTAGAAAGCAAAGCCTTCTAAAGAAATGCTAAATATTTAAAACTAATAGAAACCATTTCAAGACAAAAGGACATACAGAGAGACAAAAGAAATTTTCTCAGAAAACTCAGAGCCTCAAAAATTTTTCTTTATCTGGTGTACATTCTTAACATGAATGAGACTGATTCTAGACCACAGAATACCCTGAGATTGGCTCAGCTGGTGAGAGCATGATGCTAATAACAGCAAAGTTGTGAAGGTTCAACCCCTGCACGGGCCATTCACCTAAGAAATGGCTTTTATGATCCCCCTAGGTCCCTTCCAATTCAGAATATTCTGTGACATCAGAAACAGTTCGAGCTGACAGGAGCATACCCAAGACTATAATTCAAATGCTGTGAACCCTTTGACATGCTAACAAAAGAACCATGTAAATACAGCCCAAGCTCATGTCACCATGGTCCTTCCTGTCAGTTCTACTCAGATGGTGCCCTTAAATACAGGCTTTCCTTACAAGAGTCTGCATGCCAGGAAAGCAAAACCATTAAATGCTGGCAAAGTTCACTCACACGGGCTCGGATTCATTTACACCACTGCAATACAGAAGGTGCTTGGCTGAATCCAGTGTGAAAACAAGCTTTCTGCAGAAGGGATAGTAATAGAAGTTTATGTTAAAAAAATAGAGGACAGAGGAACTTAGTTCTTGATAAAAAAGGGGGGCGGGGGGGGAATCTCACTTGTGACAAAATCTGTAAAGCTTCTGGGGCTTATTATTACAAGATTTTTGAAATTTATGCACAACCACTATTAAAGATAAGCTGTCAGTTGTTTTTTCCTAATAGCTCTTCTCTGTCTTTCAGCACAAAAATATCGTAATACAAAAACAAATCATGGGTAGCTTTATTCAGATCACAAATCCTATTGTGCATTCTTGATGATTACCCTTCTAGTATCCACTTTACAAATACTTTTCCTTAACATAAGTAAATCTACTGGTATTAATTGAGTTAAAATCCCCTTCCTTCTAACGCAACTGTGTGAAATCTGGTCATAAAGAACTAGAATGACTACATTTTGATTTAGACATTTCCTAACATTGCTTTCACATGAGTTTTTTAATTATGTGTGAACTGTTTGCTCTGGGACTCCTAGGAAAAAAAAAATCACAAAGCCTATGAGGAGCTGGTAATGGGATATGGTAATACATACCAGTACACAGAAAAGCAACACTTGATAAATTTTATTCCTGTCATCTTAGTGATTGCATGACACCTTAAAACCTTTATATTTATCTTCCTTTTTATTTCAGAATTTTTTCTTACAGTTTATATGGCCAGAAAACATCCTTTTTAATCATAGATGTCTGAAGCATAATACAGAATACAGTTTAAGCAATGATTTCTAAATTTGGCCTTTCCTTTTAGAAACATTTTACCTAATGATTTAAACCTCAAATAAATATACCAGTATCCCTTAGCACTTTTTAAATGCCTTTTCACAGCTAATATTAAAAATCACACCTTTACATCTTATTTGAAATGGCTTCCCTAAAACAACTGACTTCAGTTTAGACACTAAGACTTTTCAGTCTGCAAAGAGGAAAGTGCTTTTCATTTGGAAGAACAGTTTTCTTCATGAAAAAGTATGTTCATTATCAGCGTCACACACTATATTTCAACAAAAATATTTTGGTTGAATCTAATCTTCAATCTAATACGACAGTTTGCTTAAAAGTAGCATCATCACATTTATAAATTTGTTTGTATTTATACATTTTAAAAAATTGAACTAGATATCCTGACTAAGTTACGAGGTTTGAAATGGCTGCAAACAAGTCATAGCACTAAAAGCACTGATGAAATGAACTTTCCTGGACATGTTTATTATTATTCTTTGAATTTGTGTACACAACCAATGAAAACATCTGGTATTCACATGAAGCAAAAGGAAGAAAAAATTCCTACTACAGAGACTTCTGTACTGCTTACAGTACAACAGCTAGTGAACTTCCTATAGGACATTTTTAAAGTGCCTTAATTAGCTGACTAAAGAAGAAACCTCGAGAGTATTAAAGGCTCTCTTCCTACAATTACTGGAGAGAGCATACACAGAAAATACGTTTACTGCTCTGAGATACCTCCCTAAAACTATAGAGAAAAAAAAATAATTATAGCTAGAGAATATCACATTTATTAGCACCACTGAGGAAAATTAAAATAGTCCTTCATTTTAAATCCCTATCAATTATACTGTTCTTTATCAGGTACTAATTGGTACAAATATTAAAAACTGCTGGAGTAATTTTCAAGCTTTTGCAATATTAATACACCTACCATCTGATTTTGTAATTTTTCAAGTTTACTTTGAAGCTCCTGTAGCCAATTATATAGTGTTATTATTAATTACAGCTTGCAGCTTGAAATACAGTGCTATCAATGGAATTTTATCTGCATAAATATGAAAATAAAACTTAAAATTGAATTAAACTGTTTACCCTTAGCGAGGGTATGTTAGAATATTATTAGTTGTGAAAATTAATTTGTTATGCCTGAAAACAGACTTTAAAGCAGAAATATCTCTGGGGAAAAGGCTACATTTCATGTATTGTATTTCTTTCATCTTCATGTTGCAAGATTTTTTAATCTTCTATTAAACGCTGTCTTGGGGGTGTGAGAGAAGTCCATTCATCTTACTTAACAAAATACAAAAAGCTTTAGCTTTATATAAAACACGTTGAGATTACTGCAGGAAATGTGAACTAATCTTAACAGCAACCCATCTTATTTCTAAATTATCAAAGTCTAAGAGGAAAGGAAATGTTACACTCCTTAAGTTGTATTTTCCTGCTCAAAGCTCCCTCCCCACTTCCCAACAGACCTCCACTTTCCTGATGGACAATTGGAAGTCCCAAAATTGTGAAAGGTAATTCTGCCTCTCTGGAGATATTCAAATCCCACCTGGATATACTCCTCTCTAACTTGCTCTAGATGACCCTGCCTTGGAAGGGGGTTGGACTAGATAATCCTCAGAATCACTTCTAACCCTAACTATTCTGTGATTCTTCTGCAAAGAAGTACAGTAATTTCACGCGTATAAGGTGTACCCTTTTAACTAAAATTTTGATCGAAATCCAGAAGTGCACCTTATAATCTGGTGTGCCTTATATATATATAGACAAAGTTCGGAAATTTGCCAACCCGGAAGTGCGAGCAGTGGCAGCCGCGGAGCCGAACCGATCTGTGAAAAAAAATGTTTGCAAATTGAGCACCTGCCAGTAAACCCCACGATCGCTTGATTCTGTTACCAATTTGTTACTTTGTTGCACATGGATTCTCACTGCAAGAAAAAGTGTGCCTTATAGTCCGGTGTGCCTTATAGTTATGAAATTACTGTAATCCAAAAATTTGGATAAAAGCAGAGGTACAAAGCAGAACTGTAAACACCCTGAATGAACTGACAAGAGGCAAATATGATTTAAGAACTGTGTCAAAGAAATGTCACAGACCATTCCCTCTGTAAACAAAATATAGCTACCTGTGTTGAAGTCTGAAACAGAGAAATCTGCTGTAGCATTCATTCAGCTCATGCATTCATTGTCATTAATATATAGTTTTCACTGTCACTGTAATGATACAATATTATGAAAGAACATAAAGTAATTGTAGTCTCTTCTTGGAAAAATGCAATTTACCAGTATAAAAGGGAGTAGGTGAAACTACAGAACCTTGTTTCTAAAAACCATGTATTCAAGGTCATACCCTGATATTAAGTGCATCATTCTCTTCTGGTATAAATCTGCTATAAAGCTATTATTTTTACCAGTCAAAGATTGAAAAATGCTTTTTGAATAAAAGCCCTTTGCTGTCTTCCTTACACCTCTGTCAAGACATGCAAAATCAACTTACAAGCAAAAAGGGGCAAGCAGTGCTGATGTCTCACCTCTTCTTAGTGATCAGCACTGCTACTTGCCTTTATCATTTTTACCTCCTCTTCTAAGAGTTTAGTAAGGGTTTCAGTGCCAGTACCTACCAGCAATTGACCAGCTGTGGTGAATAAAACCTGTCATGTAGTATTTCATATATTGTTTGTAGATTTGTTACATTTTCCGGCACAAACATCCCACTGATCAAGTATGCTGAACTTAAAGAGATTTATCTGAATCAAATGCTTTTGTATTTTGGGGGAAAAAAATAAAAGGGAAAAGCATCCCATGATTTTCTCTCTAATGGTAAATTCATTTGTTTCTAATAACAGGCAAAATTAACCATTAAAAGAAAGTTGGATCAGAAACTTTCCAACATTTATTTGGTCAAAGACAATGAACCGAAAGTAAATAGAAGACTAATATTTAGCACGACAGTTTAATGAAGACTTGGTAAAATGTGCTTCCTTTTTTTCCTCGTGATAGTTTGTATCAGTGAGTCAAGTTTCAGTTCAATGCCTAAACTCTTAAGCAATTAGTATAAATTCATTCCTTTGGTCAATGTACCAAAATGATTTAATCATGATGTCAAAATGATTACAGTAGTATCATTAACTTTTTAATGGGAGTAGAAAATTCTATAAACTTAATCATTGTCTTCAAACAATGCATGGAAGAATGAGTTGGTATAATCTCCTTCCAATCATTGTCATGTAAAATATTTAATTTCCAGTTCTGCTTTGTCCCAGACAGGGTCTTTGTCACTAAAATGAGAGCAGATTTTGATATGTGATATATTTGGTGGCATGTCAGGGTGGCACCACTTTGACCTTTTCAGTATTCTACATTTCATTTTGGAGCCTGCTTCTTCCTTTTGCTTCTATTACTGATCAAGAAATAGAAGTTGAACAGAGGACAAATCAAATTGAAACTTAGAGACAAACAGTCAAAATTATATTAAATAAGCACATTAAATTAATCTGTCTATTAAAATTATGTAAAACCCTAGGAATTTTTCAACTCTCCTTTAAAAAACAACACAAGTAATAAACCAAAGAAACAAGCTTTTCTATTTATATTTTTAAATCTGCTATCTCACATGTCCTCTCATACAGTGATTTTTTTTCAGAAATTAATTTATCAATATTTTTCACATCCTTTCCTTAATTTTTTTTTTTTTTGCTTTTCCTTATGCTGATTTTCACATTCATTTTGCATCCATCTGTTGGCTACTTATCTTAAGCAGGACACAAAGTACTCAGCAAGGAGTTGAGCTGTCCTGTACATTTGTTTGCCAGCTGCACAAGAGGCACAGTGCCCCAATTAGGTTCTCTTAACACACGGTTTATTAACCCAGACCTGGCAAGTTTTGCTGCTGTGTGCTGTCTTATACTATATAATGATTTTTGTAAACCGTGGTAGACTCTGTACTCTCCGACCTCACCGTTAGATGCTATTCAGTTTCCACTTTAAAAGCATTTCCAGCCCTATGGCTCATATGAAAAGTCTAAAGACAATGGATAATAGGATCAGGCTGGAAGGGACATTAAGAAATCATCCATTCCACATCCCAGCCCCAAGCAAGAGCTAAGTACACTTACATAATTACTGGGCAGGTGTTCATCTAATGCATTCTCATGGATCCTTATCAGTGGAGTTCCAAAACGTCCCCAAGCAAGCTGATGCAGTAGTTAATGTCTTAAATATTAAAAGGGGCTATCTCCAAACCTAGACAGAATCATGCTAAAGATTAATTCCACTATTTCTGTTTAGTTAAAAATTGGTGCCTACCAAATAGGCAAAAGCCTATTTGAAAACATTATTCTCTATCACCTCTTCTTAATCAACTCTTCTTCAGGTGAGCTAAGCTCCCCTTCTCAGCTGTTCCTCACAGCTATGTTTTGAGATTTGCCTTTGTTCTTGCTTTCTTGAGGAGTTTCACCTTTTCTGAAGAGAGGGACAAAACCTGTACTGAGTCAAAATGACATTCCACAACTGACAGACAAATTGGAGGATTACTCAAATTATTTTATAGATAGTATGTCCACCCGCATGTTCCAATAAAACATGAGGAATATAGGTTATAATTTACTGTCATCCCTTCATCAATTTTTAAAATAGTATTTTCTGATGAGTGTGTCTGAATTCCTCATGGCACAGATCCTTCTTGGAGAAGCTGTGTTGGTTCTTAAATTTGTCCTTTTCCAGACAATGTTTTCAGATTTGGACTCTAAAGATTTCTTCTAGATACTCTCCTAGTCCTTGTCTTAGTCCTGCCGACCTTAAAGTAACCTCCAGATTTTACAGTAATCTTCATTCCAAATCCATCTGGATTAAACATGAAAATATTGGCTAGTGCCTGATCCAGCTTAAACAACTGCCAAATAACACATAACACATTCTTTCATTTAAACAGAAATCATTGCTAATTGCTGTCTGCTCTGAGAAAAGTTTTCTAAATAGGTCTGCATCCAGCCTATTTACACCTAGATCACAATTGCCAAATTTGCTCAGGAGAATACTGTATGTGACAATTGAGATAACACCACAAAATTTGAGAGATGTGACACATCAAGTGCTTTTTCTCCAGCTATAAGCTGTTATCCTGTCAAAGAAAATTATTAGATGGATTTGATAGCAGTTTTTCTTGACAATTCTGTTCAGGTTATCAATCATGTCCCTGTGGTTACATATTATTTACCTGATTGTTTACTTGAGTATTTTTCTAGGAAATAAAAGTTACTTGTCTGTCCTTCTTCAGAATCATGAGAATCCCTGATACCCAGAATAGTTGGAAAGTTGCTGAGAGCACAGAAGTTGCCAAAAATTCAGTGTTCTAATAGAAACATAAATCACAATGAGAAAAAAAAAATCAAACCACTAATCATGACTTATTATGCTTCTCGGTGTTACACAGATCTTGTAATGTTTAGGACACCTATTCATGATTCTAACTGCTTTGAATTCACAATCCTGTTGATAACATTTATTTATTTTATCTTATTCATGTGAATTATTTATAAAATTACAATGTTTTGGGTTTTTTTTTCCCAGGATCAATGAAGATCCAACTGAGACAAACTGAAGTGATTGTGATTATAAGTTAATTACAGTTTTTGCTTGCACCCATCTGAAGTTCTCTCATACTTCTGGAAATGGGAAACGGTAAAAAGTCCTGTATCTTATTTGCTTTCAGAATTCAGAACTGTGTTGCAGATGGTTTCAAGAAAAAATAAAAGATTTTTCAGCCAATGAATTTAGTGAGTAGGGAAGCAAATCTATTTGCCACAGATGAACCATTTCTTTTAGATATGAGCTGTGAAAGAAATATCCGTGCCTTTGCTAACCCCAGAACAAAGCAATGTACAGTAGACCACTTTGGCTCTCCCATGAAGACACCTAGGAGCTGCCAGCAATGACCAGAAGCTAGAAAAAGATCAATTATCAGTTCGATGAGTGAGTATACATTGGTTCCCTAATGTCAAGAATGGCAAGTACAGTAATTTCACAATTATAAGCCGCACCTGATTATAAGCCGCACATCCGAGTAGCCGGGTAGACCATGAGATTTGTCCATATATAAGCCGCACCCAAATATAAGCAGAATTTTTTTTTTTTTTTAAGCGAGGATCCATGTGCAACAAAGTAACGAGTTAATAACAGAATTGCACCAGGGCGGGGTTTGGTGTCAGGTGCTCAAGTTGCAAACAGTTTTCATAGACCAGTGAAGCCTTTAAAGGCAGCCCCAGGCACCCTCCCCAGCCGGCTCTCACTTCCGGGTTGGCATTTCGCTGGGATTTGTCCATAAATAAGCTGCACCTGATGATTAGCCGCACTACTGGGGTAGGCTTGATTCTTCAATGAAAAAAGTGCGGCTTATAATCGTGAAATTACTGTAATCACTTACCTTTATGATTCAAGCATAAGTACCTGAAACACACATGTGCCTTCCTGTATGACAGAGATGCTCTCTATATTCACATGCAGCTAGTGAAAGTGGGAGGCATTTTCTCACCCAAGCTGATTGAAAACAACTGGAGTTTATATTTACATGCCCTGAAAGTCAAATCTAGTAGATTAACCCAGCTTTCTGAGGAAGGAGAGGAAAATTGTTTGGTGTGGTTTGGGGGTGGTGTCATTTAACACTATACTTTGTGAAATACCAATTCCAACCTCTTTCAAACCACCTGCTACTCGTCATCTTATTTCTTGGTGCTAGAAACCTACTGCTCCTGAGAAACAGCCATTTTTTCAGGTCAGAAAAAACTACAAAAGTGTAAAAAAGAAATTTGAAAAGGATAAAAAGGACTTAAATATACTTCTCATAGTGCCTGTATTTGTACAGCACATTTTTTATTAAGGAAAAATTGCAAGGTTATGCCTTTTACTTCAGAGTGGAAGGGTTTTGTTTTAAAAATTCATCAAAATTAAAACTTCTAGGTTTGTTAGTGCTGAAGCATGGAAAAAGCTCTTATTGGACCATAATTTTCCTAATCAAAATTGCATTTCCTCAAATCTGGCTGTAGTTCAACATCTTGTTGCATTCTGCCCCTAAGTCATCAAGGAGCTGCCCCTTTCCAAAAGGGTCAAGAGATGAGTATTTTTTGCCTCTCTTCATACACTGCTGCCAGAATTGCCAATTTGGCAGACATGCAAGAAGCAAAATCCCCCACTTGAGCCCAGGTAACACACCCAGGGTTGTTGTGATCACACTGCATGCACCTAGTCAGAGCTCAGCGATGCTCTGCAACTCAGCACCTATGAACACCAAACCTCATAACACACACACTCACCGATTTCTCTGGAGATCTGGGTGAATGCCTCCACACCACTCTCCCCGTAGTTGCCTTCGGAAGCCAGCGTTGAGACGTAGTTCCAGCCCAGGGCTGTCACAATGTCCACCATGGCCTGTGCTTGGTAGGAGTCTGGTGGCACCACTCGAGAGAAGTAGTCATACCTGGTGTTGTCGCTCAGTTCTGGAGCTGTAGATGCATAGCTGATTTGAGGTATCTGCAAACAGAAGGACAAGTCATGCAAGCCAATCTAACAACATTTTACAGCACACACTTGTACGTTTGAAAGGCTCGTAATAGATTATACACAGGTGCTGTGCAGAACCAAATATCTTGCTTTAATTAGATCAGGCGATCAGAAAGTATCTCGGATTTTGTATAATGTCAGTCAAGCCTTATTGTACAACACTCTCACCAAGAAATAATGCATTCAGCTCACACCAGATGCCATGATTCTTGACATGTAAACATAGCAGCTTCTTTTTTTGTATTCTGGTCCTCATAGAAACAAGGGAAGTTAAAATAAATAGGGGAGGAAAAAAAAAGAATTCTTACTTTTACTACAGAAAATAAAAAGGTCAGTTATGATGATTGTTATTCTTGAAATTTGACAAGTAAAATGCGGATTATTTACATTTCTTTGTTTTATTTCTGTCCATGAATATGTGTGTTCCCATTTTATAACTTTTTCAAGCTTTTCCTGCCATAGGTTTTTCATTTTCCAGTTTTAATAGCTCATTGTGCATGATTTAAGGACATGAAGGCTATGTATTAAATAGCAAAAGCTATCTGATGAAAAAAAAAAAAAACCCAGACCCAAAAGAATTACCTGTATATGATACCCATATACAGAAGGAGAAAGTTACAAGGATAGTAAATTTTGTAGAAAACACCTCAACATTCTTAGTAGAAACAAACCTAAATAACTGGAATACATTTTAAAATGTATTATTATTATATTAGGAAAAAAAAACAAAAGTGTCTTTCTGTTAACTCTTGCCTTATATACAGATGGTTCAGCAATGTCCAGAAGAGACATTGTAAGCAATACTCAGTTATTTTGAAGAATATTTTTGGTGCAAGAAAATTTAATTAACATTTATGCTAACTTAAAAAGATAATTATTTTCCTATTTAAAACAGTGAAACTGATTAAACAGTCATCAGCTTGAAATAAAAGATACTCCAATTACTGCATTGCACTGTGATCTGTTGAGAGCCAAATTGAGCAGCAACAGGCAACAGGTGATCTGGAAAATATTCTCTGTCATATTAGACGTTAGAGTGGAAAGTTTCAGTGTAACTTATGTCCTGTTCAGTGCTTCCTCATCAGTACAAATTAAAAAAGAGATTTGGTGCAAATGCAAGGAATTCAAAGAGTCTGGTCATTAACCAAACCTGTGCAGATATATTCACACAGCCTGAATAAACAGTTACAGTAATTTCCCAATTATAAGCTGCACCTGATTATAAGTCGCACATCCGGGTAGCCGGGTAGACCACGGGATTTGTCCATATATAAGCCGCACCCGAATATAAGACGCATTTATTTTATTTTTTTAAGTGAGGATCCTTGTGCGACAAAGTAATGAGTTAGTAACATAATCGCCCCAGCGCGGGGTTTGGTGTCAGGTGCTCAAGTTGCAAACAGTTTCCATAGACCAGTGAAGCCTTTAAAGGCAGCCCCAGGCACCCTCCCCGGCTGGCTCTCACTTCCGCGTTGGCATTTCACTGGGATTTGTCCATAGATAAGCCACACCTGATGATTAGCTGCACTACTGGGATAGGCTGGATTCTTCAATGAAAAAGGTGCTGCTTATAATTGTGTAATTACTGTAATTGTCTAAGGGTTAGCACAATCATTTCTCAGTCAGAAACTAGCAAAACAAACTCTTATGTATCTTGGCTGTATTCTTCTTTAACAAATTTTCTACACATGGAAATGGCTCAGAATAAAGATCTGAAATGTTGTGATAACAAAAAACAGAGAGAACACGAATGAAAATGAGAGGGAGGATCACAGAAATAGTTAGAGATTATATTTCATGGAAATCAATATTACTAAAAAAGAAAAAATACGCCAAGTAAAACTAAAGGATGACTTGTTCTTAAAAACTTGCCTTGTATAAATTCCCTTTCTTTCAGAAAGTGTTTGAAACATCTTTACCTCTTTACAGACAAGATATTTTTGGCCAGTAATAATACAATTATGCATATTTAGAGCACATATCATTGCCTGTATAAACTTGTTCTATTGCTCTCTAAAACAGGCCTTTCTTTTCACAGATGTAAAAACAACACAGACAACTTTTACGATTTTACTCATTTTGCTCCTTGGTGTTCCATTCACAAATATTATGTCATTGATCCTTTGCTGAAAGTTATTTAATCAATAATGTCAACACAATAAACACCAGTAAGAAATCTTTTAGACTGATTCTTTGGCAATGAAAATCTTGAAGCCTGCACCATAGACTTATATCCATTAACTCTCTCAGTTCATTTTTCTGCAGGCATGAGATGAATAACAAATACTGGATGTGTGTTTGTAGAATTCTTGGCTCAACCACAGCAATGAGATATTTCAGAGCAATATAGATATTTTATGTACTACAAATATCCCTATTTTGCAAAAGGCAGAGATGTTCCTTTCCTACTTTTTGGCTCTCTGCAGTTCAACTTCTTTCATAGAGTTATTTCCAATAAAAGTGGAAGAAAACAGAAGGCAAATACAACACAAACACAATACTCTGACATCACTGGGCACACTAGGAAGCTTAAATCACCACTGTCTTATAGCATCTGCACGCTTTTACTAGCAGGAATTAATATGCCATGGGAAAGTAGGGAGAAAGACTCTAAACAGTGAGCCAAACTTAAGTTTGGAGAAAAAAATGGCTCTTAACAATGAAATACATATTAATTTTCTTAATTTCTTTCTGTACATATCCCGCATGATTATAAACAACACCACGTTCAAGAATTTTCTCTCCAAAACTGCAGAACTCCTACACAGAAATGCTTCATGGACTTCCTTTTTAAAGCAGTTTATGCAAAAGTAAATAATAACTTCCTTCTTTTCCTAAATGTACAATTTTATATAAGGGAGCTCTAAAAAATAGCAGTAAAATTTGAGAATTTGGTTTATGCTCCAGTTACATAGAAAGTGAAGATTCAGAATGAAACTCAAAGAAATTTTTTGGCATGAGGTCAAATTCTTTGGATTTAGTGGTTCAATAATCCATGAATGAAAAATATATACATTAAAATGTAACAACTCTAGTTATGGACTGTAGGTTTAATAAAGCATTTTACATTTCCCCAAGTACATTTTACAAGATGGAACATAATGCTGCCTAAGCAAGGGAACTGTTATGCTCTATCAATTCAGTAATGTGTGTTTTTAAAACTCCCTAAATAGAGACTGTATTTCTACTTTAAGTTCCACTAGTCTCTTGAGACATAAATTTGCATTTTGAAAGAAACCTCTAAAGAAGGAGTTTTATTTCTCATTCTAGATTTCTATATCTAATATTTCAAAATTAAATACAATACCTGTAACATTTAGGTTGTATTTAAGTGGTATATATCAGTGTTAATGGTGTATTTCTTTCTCTCTTGGGGAAAAAAATTGATTATATAACCACATTTGAATTGGTTCTTGCACATCTGTCACATTCACTGACAGTTGCTAAAAGCAACCATTGACATGATTCTTCTATTTTTTCCTGCCCTATGGTTTGGCCACTGTCTTCCAATAACCTATAAACTGCTGATAAACTCAACTTCTAGTGAGTGACAGACTTGAAGTCTTTGAAATGATTATATAAATTCATAGAAAATTTAAACTCATTCATTTAAAAACATTTTTATTATTTTTAAACTTTAAGCTATCTATTAAATGTTGAAAACCAAAAATTCTTAGTGTGATGTTTTAAAACAATATCCAGTTTTAGTTCCATGCTGATCTTAGCTCTGAACTACTGCTGAAACGACTCCTGATCCCTCAGTCCTAATCTAAGTCAGTGGTGGCTCATTTCATTCTATTGTTCAGTTGCTGGCATCAAAAAACTATTCAGCATGCTTAAAAAATAAAACTATTTGGAGAAAAACAAACAAACTAAACTAAACCCAACACACACACACACAAAATTGCTGATAACTAAGCAGAACACCTAATCCTTGAAGATGCATTCAAGCCAAAATCAGTAGTCCAGAAGAGTCTTTTTAGTGGATCTTCCTATATACATCTCCTAGCTGATTTAAAATTTGTCTCTAAAGATCTCCTCTTCCCAGAGTGTTAGAGAAGCAGAAGTGACCATCTACAAGCATGACTCTGGCAGCTCTTCAAAGGAGGAATGACATCAGTACAAGACAAGCACCAAGCGTTACTACAAAACAGACTTGGGGGAAGTGTGGACAACTTCAGCTGTCCAAGGCACCTAATGTTACATTCCATTTATTTCAGCCAAGTGTTAAACCACATTCAGCTCCTCATACACTAAAAAAAAAAAGCCGCCCACTACTCCTGAATCCAGGACTATTCATAGAGGAACATTCCTACGAATCCGTCTGGGGGGTCCAGTGCTGGGGTCCAAGTCCTAAAATACAGAAGAGTTGCACTGAGGATGACAACATGACCTAGCTGTGCCTTTTCCAGGGCAGTGTCTTCACCAAAGCAGGCAGTTTTTAGCATGCTTTCTCTTGAAATACATGCTCTCCAAGTTTAAGGCAAAAGTTCACTAATACCCTTTTACTGTGCTTTCAAATCCATTTGCAGGCTACATTTGACAATGTGAAGCATCAGCTGGCCATTTCATATGCCATCTTCCTTCACACAGTCTTCCAGCTGAAAGCATGATTTGGGAACAAAATAGCAGACAATTAAATGAGCAAAGCTCATAAGGAAAAAGACTTGAGAAAGGAACCACTATCAATTTTAAAAATTAGACATTTCAGCAGTAGCTATGTTGTGCAGTCACCCAGAGTAATGGGCTTAAATCACTCACATCTTCGGTTTCACTACCCACTCAGTCCTATCCTGACTAACTTTAACTATCATTTTATTTCTCTTCCATTCTCTCATCACTGAGCCATCTTTTTTTTCTTTTTTTGAGGAATATTAGCAATAGTGCATTAAAAATAGTAATAATTACAGCTAAAAAAATTGAAGTCAATAAACTTGAAGTTAATGACTACTCAATATCAACTGGCATTTTACCACCAACTAATACAGTTTGCAAAGGAATTAAAGTACAGTTAATTCACACTTAGAAGGTGCATCAGAGTATAAGGCACATTCCCAGGTTGCTGGCAAGTCCCTGTAATTTGTCCATATATAAGGCACACTGGCGTATAAGGCGCACTTTTTTTTGAAGTGAGGATTCGTGTGCAACGCAGTAACGAGTTAGTAACAGAATCGTGCCAGCGCAGGGTTTGGTGTCAGATGCTCAGTTTGCAAACAGTTTTCACAGATAAGCGAAGCCTTTAAACGCAGCCCCAGGCACCCTCCCTGTGCTGCGGGCCCCGGCACTTCCGCCCCCGGCAACAGCTGCCGCGGCTCCCCACCCGCTTGGCAGTGGCTCGGCAGCTCTCCGCCCGCTTGGCAGCAGCGGTGGCTCCCCGCCCAGCTGGCACTTCTGGGTTGGCAATTGTCCGGAATCCGTCCATATATAGGGTGCACCAGAATATAAGGTGCACTTCCGGGTTAGCCTCGAAACTTCAGTCAAAAAAGGTGCGCCTTATACACGTGAAATTACTGTATTTGGAATAAAATTTGACTGTGGAAACATGTTTTCAACTCGATGATTTTTTGAATTTTAAATGTCTATCATTAATCATTAATGACCCTGTCTCTTCAAGATTTTTATTCTCTCTTCTGTACAGCAAGGAAGAGTTATTTGTGAGTACAAAAAATTCTCAGCAGTAAAAGGAATCCTCAGAGCCTAGATATTGAACAGTTGCAGGAGGAGAGCTGAGGTCACCATACTTAGGCTATTAGTGACATTTTTAAATTGCCATCAGCCAGAACACCATCTTAGCTTGCTCTTGCTTCTGAAAAACATCAATCTGCAACACAGTAATGCCAAAGTCTTTCAGGAAGGACATTCAAGATTCAAAAGAGTTTGATAAAGCTTAATAACATCATACTGCATACCAAACAATACCGAAAATGTCTCATTACTGCTAACTATAGAAGGTGAAATGCACCCTGGAACATTTCTCTCCACTGACTATAAAGAGAGCCTGGGAGATTAATTCAACTGTTCTACACACTATGCAGAACAATAATGGAAACAGCTACATGCCTCCCATCGAATCTCACAGTCCCACTCACTTTGGCCACACATGATTGTTAGGATGCCTTACGTTCAACTTCCTCTATGATGTCTTCATCCCTCCCTTCATGACAAACATGGAGAGGTCACTCATGCCATCATCAGATACCTCATTTCATCCATTTCAGAATAAACCAATATTAAATCACCCTGGGAAGACCTAGCACTCAGTAAAGACTCAGTAATGCCTTTGGAGATGCGAGGTGGCCCATGCAATGTTCAGAGCAGCTCAGCAGCAGGGCACCACAATAACACTACCAGCTAAAAATCAACCTTGCCAGAGATGATGTTATGGAAAAGTTTCCACATATGAAGTTTTTTGAATCTGCCTCATTCCATTGATTTTAATGTGAAGAAGAATGATCTACAAAAATATATCTTCCCAGTAGATAAATTAATGTATTCATTTATATTTATAAACTTGGGCAATTCTAATAGATATTTATTTAGATGAATATATTCTCCCTGGATGTTAAGGATTTTCAATTACGATATTTATCATGTGTTGTTCCTGAACAATAATTCACGTTGTTCAGGAATTACCACTGATTTCTACCTAGCCCACCAAAAAATATGTTGATATTAACTTCAGCAAAAGCAAGAAAACTCAAATATGTTTTTCACCCAGATGAATGCAATTTAAAATGTGTTTAGTTCAAAAAGGTTTAGTAGAATTTAAAAAGCTTTGGAAACAGAAAGAAGAAAAGTACAATCAGAAAGCTGCCATTAGCTGACTTCACTTGGTAAGCAGGATTTTCTTAAACCCATTTGAAATATTCCAAGTCATTCTATTTGCAGTAAATATCACAGCAGTTCCTGTCAAGGGTGCTAGCAATTCAAACACCTAATGATAAGGAGGTAATGGACAGGTGCCTGAAATATTTAGGAAGTTCCACATATATTTGTACAGGTTTTGTGCAAAGATATGAGGTTTTGTGATAAAATGTAACACAGCTATTTTTTTCCCCCCAAATACACAAAGAAAAGGGATCTATCATACCTTAATGTTTCTGAACTGGAATGGGTAGATTATTTTACCTTTTTCTTTCTATTTGTCTTTCACAGGGTTTACTTCTGTTGCCAGTTAGCTTCTGAAGACATATTCCTGAACAGAATATAACTTCAATGATCAGCACTGATATTTTCATGAAAGCACATAAATGAGGATCAATGCAACTCCATTTGTTGTCAACAAAATGATTTCTGCAACCATCACAAGCTGGCCCAGTGTGTGAAAAATTGCAGAGACATATGCGATCACTAGCACGGTGGAAATGTGGCGGTAAAATCAAACCTGCAAATTATCTTTCATTACTGATTTTCTCCTTTTTTTCTCCACTACAAACACAGTAATTATCTATCATATTTATTTCTGAGGATATTGCTGGTGGTCAAATGGACTGGCAACTACTGTAGCCTGAATAAACTGAATTACCCTAGTAAAAGTAATTCTTTGTAGTTAATACATGTAATTGTATAGGGACAGATAATGGGCTGAGAAACTGCTAAAGCTGCATTGCATCACCACCTGCCAGAAAGTTCCTTTCACAATAACAAGACATGCTACAGCAAGTGTGTTTCAGTTTATAACCTGCCGTTCTGCCTTGGTAGAACAGGATGTGACAAAGAAAGAATGTGTATAATATAATGTGCCTAATAAAAAGAGTTTGAATTTGATTAGGTTCATTCCAGTGGGTTGAAGTAGGTCAGGGACTCATTAGAAGTCATTACTTATACACGAGGGATGCTATAGAAAATAATAATAATATGATATCCCAACCTCAAATCCCACAATAGATGCAGCATCCACAAAATTTATTCACCACTACAGAAAATATGGGGTGCACTTTAGGGCAAAACACTAAAAGAATATTTATGCATTAGGGAACATTTTTCAAACTGAAGTACATCTTGTCACACTGTGCAACGCCGTGTAACTCCAGAAGGGTGAGAATCCATCTAAAGACAGCATGAATTGTCATCAATATTCTGTGCAAGGGAGCCTATTGATAAATGTTAAACAATTGCATTTTCTCACTATGAGAGCTCTACATCAGTATTTCTGCATCATTTTAAATCCTGGGGTTTTCCTCTCTGAAAAACCAACTAGGTTAAGCAGTTGCACATTAAATTATCCACCATCTTTAGGCAGGCTCTTTCTAAATATTTTAAGCCTAGCTGAGGTCCAGGCACTGAATGATAAACTGAAGAAGCAGCAGATCAAATGAGAAATATTCATACTGAGATCAAATCACAAGGAGGAGGGGATGGAGGGGACCTTGAGCTTGGGAATCACTGGGAGCTCTTCCTTTACAGAACCTTCTGTTCTCCAATCATCAGATCAAACAGAAAGCCAAGGATGGTCAGATAACTTCAGGGACTTCTTAAACTATTAAAATTCCCTTTCTACTTGTCAAGGAAAACCACGCTTAATTATGTGTATCAATATATTAGACTTGTGTCAGACTCTGCTGAGCGCAGTGTGAACTCCAATATTTCAGTTTTTCTAGCTCTACTTTCCTCATTAGAGCTTCTCAGTGTCTGGAACTCCAATCTCTTTTGATGAGTTTGAGAAAAATATACAAAAATGTGCATTCCTTTCAGTCTGAACTAGGAAAGCAAACTTTTTATTATTATTCATCAGTAACAAATTTACCTAGTAGGTCAAAGTATCCCTCAGCCAAAATCAGGTTTCATTTACATTCATTTGATAATTTGTTCCATAGAGATCACAGCAAGCAACTTCAGAGACTTGCCCATGGGGACATGCACTTGTCCATGGAAATTTTTCTGATTATGCAGACCATCACTAAGAAAGGAAGTATGAGATACAGGAAGAAAAGGGAAAAGCATTGGAAGAGACTGCCCAGGGAGGTGGTGGAGTCACCATCCCTGGGCTGTTCAAGACACAACAACGCAGCACTTAGTGCTGTGCTCTAGATGGGAGGGTGGTGATCCAAGGTTGGACTCAATGACCCCAGGAATCTTTTCCATCCTTAATGATTCTGAGAAGGGGAGAGTGCTCTCAGGAGGATGCAAGATGGGATGCTCTGCTAGTGGAACAACTCTGATCTTTGCATTCACGTTTTACTGCTGCAATGCCATTCCAGCTTACCCCACTGCCAGAGCAGTAGTGCTACCATTTTGCTACCCATGCTGCCACCTTAACATGGCGAGATACAAACAATCAAAAAATGTCACAAAAATAAAATCTGTATTCTTGACAGCTCTCTCCACTGTTGTGGACAACATGAAGATATGTAAACAGGGCTCAGCTGGACAGAGCGATATGTGCAATGCTTTAATGGGTGCTTTCACGTGTTCTACTACACTGTCTACACTTCAGCTAGGGCTCAGAAAAGCCCAGCTTTCCAATAACCTCTTTGTCCCATGCTAAAGATTTGGAGACCACATATCAGAATGCATTAAGAAAATCCGTGTAAGCCACCATAGCTATGGATTCCTTTTGCAGCTGTCCTGGTTTGGAGGACAGGTGTCTGCTAAGAAGGGCAAGAGCCTCTCTGAAATGGAGAATGTAAATTGTCTCCCTCCAAATTATTATAATTTTGAAATCAAGCGGTTCTCAGGCAAAGATATGGGAAGTAGGAATAACAGTTCTTTACTAAGAAAATTAACATAGAAATACAGTACTACAAAGAGCAAACCCCAAACACTGATAGAGTCAGAATACAATCTGACACCTCATCAGTCAGGGTGTTGGCAGCAGTGCCATTCAATGGTGGCTGCATCCTCCTGCAGTGACAGATGTGGTTCAGTTAGAGCGGTGCTCCTGTACAAGGTGCAGTTTCCCTCCGAAGGTCCAGTGATGATGTGGAAAAGTCCGGTTTTCATCTGAAAACCCAGTGGAAAAAGGGCACCTTGGTGTCCCAAAATTTCAGGTTTTGTCTTGGTAGGAAAGGCTCAGCTCTTTTGCCTGACTGGAGCATCTCCCAATGGGATGAAGTAATTTTATCAGTCCCACAGTGGGACTCAATGGGCCATTAGCAGAAGATAATTCCCTGGAGGAAGGATGAGTTGGGAAAAGATAAAGAAAACTGCCCCACCTGGTTTCAATGGATGGCCCATTAGCAGAATATCTCCCACGGAGATCAGGATCACTGCCCCACCTGGTCTCAACAGATGGTGATAGAATAGATACTTTTGGTCACATCCTGTCTTACAGCTCAAGACAGCAGCACACACAATTCATATAGGATTATAAAGCGTCATCTTAAACTGTATACTACAGACTTGTATGAAGGAAAATTAGAAGTATCTCTGTTTTGTTTGTGTCCAGATGAATTTTCTTTCCTTCTTAAAACAACCAGACTTGGCGGATAAACAATTGTACTTTGAGTTTTTAACCATAAAGTTATTAAACATTAGCCAGTGCCAAGATTTCCAAAATGTTCAATATTTGCTCTATTACCACAGTGAAATGCTAAGGTCAGTTGCTACCAGTAGCAAAGTTGAAGAAAAGAGCAAAACGTTTATGGAGGAGAATTAGGTGGAAGGGGCAGGAAACAAAGCAAAAATACTTTAATTATGTGATAAAAATTATTCAGATGGAAGGAATAACCTAGTGTTCTCTTTCCTTGTACCTAACAGGGTCAGTGTCTTAACTCTTCCAAAGGGAACTCTGCCAAGGAGCTAATCTTACTTGTCCCTTTTGAAAATCCCAGACTTGCAACACAGGAAAGCAAATGTAACTGCATTATCCACCATCTGGGGATTGCTCAAAAGAATTGCTACCCAGTCTTAGACTAGAAAAAAGAAGTCTTGGAATTTGGGCTCAGAAGTACATTGTACAAAGCACAAAAACATGCCTTGTCCTCTACTCCCACCAAAAAGCTATAGCGAAACCTGCATGTCCAAGCACATACAGCACCTCATTACCCACCATTCCCGCCAAGTCCCCTGCAAACAGAATTTGGAGTCTTAGTGATGAATATGGTTCTCTGCAGATTGCTCCACAGCAAAAGAAGCATAGCAGCACAAAGTGCTAAGATTAGCAAGACAATCAACTTTCACAAATACCTGTATTCCATACATTTTGCCATTCTGAGAGGGTAGGTACAGCCTTACAAATCATACTCAATTCAAACAGATCACAACACAAGGAGGCTCATGGCACAAGAGTGCCTATAGTCAGAGCTATGATACCTTTGAAGTCTGAACTTATCCATCACATGTTTTGACCCTGTCAGCAGCCATGAGTAAAGTTTCCAAAAAGTAATAATTGTCATAAAAGGCAGGAATTCAGATGAAATTATTATATTTTTATATAAGGTACTTTATGTATGTATGCACATACACATGTGCACACACATATTCCATATGTTGGGTCCTTTTTCTTTCCTTTCTTTTAGAGTACTTAGTGGTTTATACCTGCCTCTTGGGAGGCTACCCAAATTTTATTTCTAAGCGGATATTGTTACTGATTCAAATTGAACAAGATGAGCTTTAAGAAAAGCACAACCTAAGGAGAATAAGATCACTTGAAGAAACAGAAACTTTGCAGAGGTTTCTTACCTGTACAGCAATACATTCTCCATATAAAGAAGATAATTAGAATATGGAAGAATTATTTTTTTAATAGTGCTATTTCTTAATGAGCCTATTTCTATATATAGTTTCATATACCTGATGTTTTCTCTTTTTTTTTCTTATATCTCATTCTTACTTTTTTTCCTCAACAGCCTCTAGTTCCCTTCTGCTCCCTCCAGGATGCTGTCTCTCTTTTCTCCACATGAACGCCCTCTTCCCAGATATCCCTTTTCCTTCACATCTGTTTTCCCGACCTCTTCTCACTCTCTTCCTCAACCACAACTTGACTGAACTCAGAAGGAAAAGTAGACAGTAGTTGGTTCCTAAAGAGTGATTTAGGATATTCAGTTTGAGCTCTGCTTCTCTCCTTTGGCAGCTCATGTTCAGAGATACTCAGCAGAAAGGGCAAAGGGGAGCTTGTCTTCTGTAAAGCACGGCTGGATAGGGTCACTCCTCCTTCTCATCTCCTGAGTAAGGCTTCCCTTCCTACAATAGATATTTTTGCTCTCCAACTGTATTGGGACCCTGTCCACAAAGTCAGCAAAAGCAGTATTAGATGCATGAAAAAAAGCCCATATTGGATGAGCATTTCACAATTTCTGCAAATTCTCCTTTTCCCTATTTTTATTCATTGCAATTTAACTACAAATCAGTTTACTGTTATCACCAGCATACAGCCTTGTTTGAGGGTGTTAGCCTTAGCCTTCCTGGCTAGTGCAATGGAGATTTCCTCCCTAGCTCTGACTCTCCAATATCTCTAAGTCCAAATACAGAATGATATATAAGTCCTTTTGAAGGTTCTTAAAAGTCCTCCTCAGTTAGCTTGATCCTGTAAGTCCGGCCACACCATCAACATCCTACTTCAGCAGCTCAGCAGGATGATGAAAGAGGGCCTGAGGAGCTTTCAGTAAGTTCAAAAGCTCCCCCACTCAAAATTTTTCCCATTTCAGCAATCCCAGTAACAACTCACATTTCTGACAGCATGTCACTAGTCAGAGGCAGGGCTTGCTGATAACCACTTTCCAATCATTGCCCTGAGAAGCAGCTCTGCTGTCTGCCTTCCCACCTGCAGGGATCAGCTCACCTTTGCCATCCAGCATGGCCAGGCAGCACTTCAGATGGCAGCCAAGTAAACCATGGCCTTGGGCTGCACATAAACCTCCTTTTTTCCCACCTAAAACGGTTGAAATACCCATGTCAGCCCACAGTGTATTTTACAGAACTGTGTCTTTCTTTAGCAGAACAAGAAACGATTCATTCTGTTCTGCCCAAATATTGGGAACCTTAATACTTGTCAGCTGTTAAAGATTTTTACTATGACTGATGCAAAACGCTGCTGTTTAAAGCCAGTTTTAGTCCAGATCTTCTGAAGATAACCCTGTGCTTTCCTAACAGTGCTTCAGTCAGCAGTACTGTATGCAGTGCATCAGTGTAGTTTTTGGAAATCTCTTGTATACTGTGCACAAATGGTTTGTATTAGGGACTAGAGTGCCACTGTACCACTTCTGAATACTACAGCAGCTTTTGGTGAGTGAACATCTTTTATTTTGAAATTGTCCTCCCTCAGTCTGTTGCTGCATATGTTAAAAGATTCCATCAAAAGCAAAATTACCCTAAACTAGATTTAAAAGTGTCAAGTGCATTGAATAAACATTGGAGACATCAAAAGCCTGAGTGGATGCTCCTGACAACAAGTGGTGTGGGAATGCCTGCCTGTGCTGAGCCTGATACAATTCCATTTCTATCTGCTTACTGAAATTGCTTCACAAATATATTTCTGCATATCAGTGTCACCTATCCAGTTCCACACACTGAAAGAATTGGTTTAAAATTCCCAGCTGAAAGATATCAACACAATTTTTTTCCATGGAATATCAATGTCATCTACATCTCTTTCAAAGAGGGAAAAAAAAAAAAGTAAACAACCCACACAACTTTGAAGCATTTGTTTTTGATGTTTTTTGTCTGTCTTCTTTTTCACAGTTTGTAGAGCTTACTTTTTTAATCACAAAGTCTACAAAGCACTGAGGTTTATTGAAACAGAATTTGTGGGTTGCCTATATAGCAGAAGTTCATTACCTTGGAAAGAGATTCATATGATATTTACTGAGCTAGCAAACTGAAATACCAAGCAAAAGGTCCAAGCTGATATTTCTTCTGTAGCACAAAGTCATCTTCAGCACATCAGAGTGGTTCAGGTATCTTTTCTAAAAAGAAGTCTGGAGATGAGGATATTGTTGGCAACTATATTTAGTTTTTCTTAAGAAATATTAGTTGCTACTAAGCCCACAATTACACACTTGCATCTTCACTAGAGATGCCGTTCTTCTCTGTAGGGCTAATGGGAGATCATCAAACCCCTCTCTAAGTTAGAAACCAACAGAGACAGAGTTTTAGCAAATAACAAAGTGTGAAACATGGCTCTTATGTCGCCTTTAACATGCACGCAGCCAGAACCAGATCTCCCAAAGGATTGCTCTAACACTGAGACTGGCCAGAGCGAGGTAGGAAGGACTCTCAGCCTCCCATGGATTGGTCACATAAAGCTGCAAGTGCAGACCAGCAGAGCTCCATTGTATATCTGACCTGGTGGAGGTGCCAGGATCTGGCCTTGACTTCTTGAGGTATGTTTGACATTGAATAAAATATTTGCCAGATATGTAGGAAATAAGGTAACTGACAAGGTGACAGCCCCTATGGGGAAATATAGTCACAGAATAAGAGAAAATCACTGGCCAAAATCAGGCAGCAGAAGTTTCACAGATCCAAGAACATGTTTACAGATCACAGACTGAGATGCCCAAGTGCCTCTCTAGGCATGTAAGAAGGTTCTGTGAGGTCTTATTTTTTCCATCTGGGCTTGATAGTCCAAATATAACTCTTCAGATCTATGAAAACAATTAAGGAATACAGTTGTATCATGCAGTTTCAAAATGAACCTGCAAATCTTCTGTGTTAGATTTCTAAAGAACGGCAATTTCACTCCCTATTAGAATAAGAGAATTTCTGTCTGACAAAATTCCCTGTACAAGGGGAATGAGTTTTCTGTATGTTTGTACATCAATCAGTTTCTTATCTCTGAGTATTATTCGTTTTCCGTTTCATAGCAGATATCCTTTCCACTCACTCGAGACAGCTGAGCCAATAATTAACTTGAGAGAGAAAAATTTTACCTTTATATACACAGGTGTCACATCAATCAGACCCCAAAAAAGAGTGAATTGTTTCAAATGAACTTCTGCATGCACAGAGGAGAGTTTTGTGCAAAATGTGCAAGAGCAAAAGCAGAGACACTGCCAGTGCTCCAGATGCCCTCTACCACCCTGGTGGCAAAGCAAAGGGCACCTTCAGAGCTGACCCCCTGCACAACACAAGGCACAGTGCTGGAGTCTCCAGAGCCTGCCCTGCACATTCTCAGACAGGCTGTAGAAACCCAGGTCCTGTGCCCAGTGCCAGCCAGCAGCTGCAGACCCCCAGTGGGAGCAGCACATGGATCCCCATCCCAGCACAGCCCGGCTAGAACAGGGCACAGCCACAGTGCCACGGCTGGGGTTGCACAGTTCACCCCAAGTGCAGCCGAAGGCTCTGCATTTCTCTCAGCACCCTGAGAAGGAATCACCCCTCTGAGCTGCTGCCCTGGGGAAGGTGCCAGGGCTGCTCGCCTTCATCCAGCCCCGAGGCACTGCAGCCAGGAGCTGCGCACAGCAGAGATGCCCTGTGGGACCATGGAGCACATCACACCTGCAGCAGCAGAAGTGAGAGAGCACCTGTGGGACAGTCCTTCTAGCCAGGGATACAGCAGTGACATGAGTCAGTGCATGGTAGTATCATTGCTTTAAGGCTTATAGACTAAGTTAAAGGAGCACAAAAAAGCTCTGCAACTACAGTAATTTCACGGATATAAGGTGCACTGGATTATAAGGTGCACTTTCCAGGTGCCGGCAAATTTTCCAAATTTTTTTTCATATATAAGGTGCACCGGACTATAAGGTGCACTTTTTTTTTTTTTTTTGCAGCGAAGATCCACGCACAACAAAGTAAAGAATTGGTAACGGAATCGCATGATCACAGGGTTTATTAGCAGGTGCTCAATTTGCAAACATTTTACATGGACCGAGGCAGCCTTTAAACACAGCCCCAGGTGCCCTCCCCATGCCGTGGGCCCCTGCACTCCTGCTGCCGTTCTCCCACACCCTGCAGCTGCCCCTGGGACCAGGCTGCTTGCTGCTCTCGCTGCTAGTGCAGCTCGCGGTCATTTGATTGTGAGCTTCATGTTTGTTGCTGCACAATGTGAAACAGAAATTGTTTTGAGGTCCCTTCAATACTCCAACTTTTTTCATATCTAAGGCGTACCAGATTATAAGGTGCACTTCTGGGTTTCAATCAAAATTTTAGGCTTTAAGGTGCACCTTATATTTGTGAAATGACTGTACTCATAGTTGACTAGACCGGAGATTATTTGAATCTTTGCACAGGAGCTCGACAAACCATATTATACCACCACTTTTCCACATGGTGATTTTTATTTCCCCCCTCCCACCAAAGGAGTGCTCACTTCAAACTACAAATCATTGCTATTATTAGTGTTATTTTCACATCTTTTCCTGAAAGAAAAGAAACAAACAGAAAAACCCTCTTCAGACCTCTGTTTTGGTTTGTATGCATCTGGGGCACACAATAAAAAAAGCAGAAGCATCCTTTCTGTATGGGAGTTATTGGACTCTCCTCATGCTATCATTTCATCATAGAGTGTGGAAGTCTCAGCTCTACAGAATAAAGTTTCAGAAAGAAAATCTGGCTCTCATATGATGTAAGCATTAATCTCTTCTTTATATCCTTGCAGACATAAAAAAAAATAATGCAATTTTCCTATATTCTACAGAGAATATGATGCTCAAGTCTCAAACTATTTAATTTCACTATTTAAGATCAAGGAAGCTTTTCACACATGTGGAACTTCTCCTGAAAGCAGCAGTTAAAAAATAAAAAAAACCCCAAACGATTAGAAATGTGATCTTCTGACCTATTTAAAACAAACAAACAAAACCAAACCAAAACAAAAAACTTCTATATCCACCACTACATATTGTAGAAAAATAGGAAGCACTTGAGATTCTTCTCACACTACATCAATTTCCACATCTTATCTTACTTCAGCTCATACCTGCTGTAGAAATGAAATCTAAGAAAAAAACTTAACATGTTCAAAC
The DNA here is from genome assembly GCA_009812075.1 of Sialia sialis. Taxonomy (NCBI): domain Eukaryota; kingdom Metazoa; phylum Chordata; class Aves; order Passeriformes; family Turdidae; genus Sialia; species Sialia sialis. Next base: position 32,862,719 of record VRYO01001878.1, read on the forward strand.
TTATCAGTTAATAATAAATTCTTGATGTGTAGTCAGAACAGATTAATTTACTTTACCAGTTTAGAATACAAAAAGCAGTGTGTTAAATACTGAACTTTCTCTCCAAATGTGAAAAAATAGATTCTCCTTTTTATTGACTGCAAATATTAAATCTAAAGAACAGCTGGAAGGTAGAGCCTGCAGTACCTGCTTTGATTAGTCAATAGATGTTCTACAGAGTCCAAACTTACCGACTCCCTGAGTTTTGATTTTTAATGTCAACTCAAACAATAAAAGCTTCCCTCCCCCAACTGACTACAGCCACAGCAGCTCCCTAAAAGCATCCCTGCTCTAATACTTCATTATATCTGCTTGAGGGAAAGATTCCTGTATCTGAGATAATTTGCTCCTGCTTGTATGAGTCACCTGTTAGTACAGCTGCTTCTTAATGATAGTGCCTTGCAGCTGAGATAAGAGTGAATTCAACAACTAAAGATCAAGAGGAGATTTGAGAATCTAATGCAGCAGTTTCTTCCACTGAACAGAAAACTTATTTCCTTATAAAAATAAAATCATTACATGATCCAATAGCTAAAATGAAGAAAGAAAAAAACACTAGGACTAGAAAAAAAGATAAAGATATTTGATACTGAATTTAAGAAATAACTGCAAAACTTTGCGGGACTGTACTTGACATCTAGTGTAAAGCAGAAGAGTACAGAGTCCAGACTTCAGGTCAGAGGACTTTAACTTACTCAGGAAACTGTCAGGTGTGACCTTATGGCAAGTCTGAAAAGTAAAAGGCCTGGAACTCATCCTGCTTAACATGTTCTCTGGTGGTCTGCAGGTTTCTGAGACAATGGAGTGCACTTCCACATTAAACTGGGGGAAACAGCAGATAAACTGTGAGACTGGGCTGTCATATAAAAAGACGTATACGGGTATGAGGAACAGACTAAAAGCATCCTTATGAACTTTAATAAGGAGAAAAGCAAATCCCTCATTTAGGAAGGAAATGGTCCTTGCAATGATACAGGCTGGAAACTGATGCATGGGGACAGGCTCTGCAGAAAAGACCCCTGAGGACAACAGCATGAGACAGCAGCACCCTGGCAGCAAAGAGGACGAGAAATATCCTGGGCTGTAGTAACAGGAGCAGGACATAAGGGATTATCACTATGCATTCATCACAGTGGATAATGATGCACACTGCAATACTGTGCCAAGTGCTGGGTCCCCAGGTACAACACAGAAATAATAAACCAGATTAAATTCAGCAAAAGGCTGCCAAAATGTTTGGGAGCTGAAATCCTTGTCCTGTGAGGAGAGGTTGAAGGAGCTGGGATTATTCAGCTTGAATCTGACCTGGCTCAAGAGGAAGTAAACACCAGTCCTTCAGCATCAGAAGATACAGCCAGACTTCGCAGCTATGAGGTGGCAGTATGAAAGACATCAGACAAAAAGCTGAAACAATAAAACTTCAGACTGGCATTAACAGAAACTTCTATCCCACAAGAAGGCAGTAAGACAGTGCAACACACTGCCCAGGGAGTATCTCCCCACTCTTCAGGGTTTTAAAGATCCAAACAGATAAAGACTTCAGCAAGCAGTCTGATCTCATAACTGACCCTGCTTTGAGCCTGGGTTATCCTACCTTACTGGAGACTGCACTGAGCTTTGATTTAAGTGCTCTCTTTAGTTCATGAAGAGAGACAGGAACGTCCATCATGCAATTCGCATCTAAATGGACTAATCAACCCCTACTGGAGACCTATTTGTCTCCAGTAACTGCAGAGATTAAAGTCACAGCCTCAATAATACTCAGATATAATTCTGTATGCCAAAGAAGTAGCAAATATTTGCCTTGATTCTCATTTAAATATAAAAGTTAAATGGAAGTAGGCATCTTCTGACCTAATTTTAGTCCTTTGATATGTCCTCTTTCCAAAGAGAAAAGTAAATATAACACAGTCACTGAAAACATGCAAGAAACTAAACCTATGCAGATTTTGTTGCTACCTTAGGAATTGCAGCTGCACAGTCATATTTTAGAGTTACAGTAATTTCATGATTATAAGGCGCACTGCATTATAAGGTGCACTTCCAGGTTGTTGGCAAATTTTCAAATGTTGGCCATATACAAAGCACACTGGACTATAAGGCACACTTTTTTTTTTTGCAGCGAGGATCCATGCGCAACAAAGTAACAAATTAGTAACGGGATCGCGGGGTTTACTGGCAGGTGCTCAATTTGCAAACATTTTTCACGGATCAGCGCAGCCTTTAAACGCAGCTCCAGGCCCCCTCCCCATGCTGCGGGCCCCAGCATTCCCGCCCGCCCCCGACGCCAGCTGCCGCAGCTCTCGTGGCTCAGCTCACAGCTCAGCTCATGGCTCGCACTTCCAGGATGGCAAATTTCCGAACTTTGTCCATATATAGGGCGCACCAGATTATAAGGTGCACTTCCGGGTTTCGATCAAAATTTTAGGCTTTAAGGTGTGCCTTACAGTTGTGAAATTACTGTACTTTCTCTAAGACTGCCTGTGCAGAAAAGAAAGTATATAAAGTTTCGTGTAGTAAATCATGAAAATTGTAAAGGAGATTGACAAACTATTGCTGAACCTTAAAAATCAAACACACATGGAAGGTTTCATAGTAAATAAAGTGGCTTCCAACTGAATGGGTAAGAATAGCATACTGTGATAGCACAAAAGGGGAAATTGCAGTGAACCAAGAAATAAACATACATGACAACTTAATATATGTATAGATGCACATGCACATGGTGTAGAAATAAACCAGAGGAAAAAGTGAGGTCCACTTGCTGTTGCTAAGAATGGTAACTGTCTCTGCAGCAGCCCCAGTGGCATTCCTCACTAGCACAATGCCAAGGAACTTCTTGGCTTCTCATGCATCCTGATTTTAATACTATAACATGGGCAGTAAAATTGATTTTAATACTATAACATGGGCAGTAAAACAACATTAGGCACATGTGCAGCTCTCTCTGCTAAGATCCAGCTCCCAGACGTACATGGTTGTTCTCCCATGAATGAGGGGCACCACTAGCCCTAAAGACCACATGGAATGTGAAAGATGACTTCCACATTTTCCTTCTTTTTTTTATATACAGAAGCAGTGTCTTACTGAGAATGAGTCTCCTCATATAGAAAACTCAAGATATTTTAGCAAGATGCTCTTATGCATTTGAAAGGAAAAAAAAGAAGAAACAAAGAAAATTCCACCAACTAGCTAAGAAGATCCATTTCATTGCAGCAAAGCAATAAAAAACTATATCTGTATTTCTCCCCTTTCCTCATCATTTTGAAGAGGTTTTTTTGTAAAAAAGTCCATCTCATATAATCAATTTATTTTTCTTAAATACTGTTACATTAAAAAAGCTCTTGAAAAAATTTACTAATTTTCATGAGCATTTACCTCTTCCTCCAGAATACTGTCAGATTTATTTTCTTTTCCAATGTCATCAAGTACAGCTACCATTCCTGCACAAGTGCCACTTCAGCTCCAGCTCCTCAGTATGATGAGCCTTCCCTTGCACTGTGTGTCCTAGACCACAACAAAAGCTCTTTGGCTAAGCCATTGTGAAAAATTAGTCAGGGGTCTGAATATTTCTGCTGGTAAGAAAGAACATTTACTTGCTATCTAGCTTACCATCTAGGAAGCAGGGATAATCTCATTAAAATATAATGTTCCCTTTGCCCGTTATCCATTTTTCAAAAATTATAGAATACCACATTAACAAAATGGTCTCAATTTTTTCAAAGGAAAATATTTCAAAATACATACTTCAATAAATCCTCAGTCTTTGTAATTAGAAATCAAACTTCTGTAATTTCTTTAATAAAGCAACATTCCAACTATGCTATAAATAAATCAAATAAATTACCATTTTTAATTAGGCATAACAAACAATTAAACAGATGACATTTAAAACTAATTTTCTCTACAGGAGAGAACATGATTTAAATCGGTGCTGAGCCTAGCACTCTCCTTGTGGATATTCCTTCAAATGCAGTGACATTCAAAATCATCATAACATTTTCAGACACAAGTCTATTTCCATTTTCCAGTGTTTGAGGTTTCACTTTCAAGTCAGGTTTTTTCAATTACCAAACTTCCGTAGAAATGCTTCATGTCTTAAAGTTTCTGCTCAGCTCCATAGTATGTAATTGCAGAACAGCTGCACAAGTCATACCAACCACTGATAAAAAGCCATTACAAACTTCTAAGCAAATCATATTTATAATGCATAATATTAAAGGCCAAAGAAAATCAGTAGTACTTCAAGGGAAACTTCGGAAAATAGGGCGAGAGCATCCTGGGAAAGTGGTAAATACTGTGCAGCAATGAAAAGATGCAGCTGTCTAAAACACAACTCCCTTACAGCACACTGAAAAGAGAATTACCTTACTTTTGGCTGTACTTTGTCTCCCAAATTAAAGCATTATCTACAGTTAACTGCTTCAAGGACTGGAGTCAAAAACTCTTAGGAGTCCAGTCCAGGAAAGAGTAGGCACTTGTAGGAGCTACCTGATTCCAAGAACATTCTAAGCACATGGGTCCTTCACGTATTTCAATACAGGAAAGATTTGTCCCTCTGAGCTACTTCAGGTGACCCAGAAGCCACAAAAGACATGGCCTCTTTCCTGCTCTGAAAGCATTCTGCAATTCTCCATTTGTAGGTGTAAGCAAAGAGTGAGTCTGTAGGAATCAGTGGATTAAGGCTCTATAAAGGCAGTCTGCAAGGAAATATAGCAGGTGCACATTTCACTTGCAAGATTTGCTTAACAATTGTCATCACATGTATACACACTTTTGCAAAGCATCAAATGCTAAAAACACAGCAAAGATGCTTCATATTCACTAAAAGGTGATAGACAAGTTTCCAGAAACTGCAAAATGCAACAGAACATTTCACCTAGATCATTTTCAAGAAAAAATCAGAAGCCCAAAGTGATACCATGAATTTAATATTTTTTTCTGTTGCCTGAAAGAACTAAATGTAGTATGGTATCTTCCTGCTTGGACTGTATGTGTGGCTGTCATCAGCAGAAATGAGTGCTGTGTATGTGAATTGAGGGTGGAACTAGTCTGGCTCTGTATATGCCGTCTGGAGTGTGAGAGGGTAGCACTAAATTTGCTCTAAATGAAAGAGGTGGGAAGCTGCAGCGGACATTTTTGTAGCTAGCATATCACTATTGAAAAGGCAGTTGGAGAAACCTGTTTGTGACACATATTACATCCATCAGGTTAAAACTACAGCTAGTCTATTTTATATTGACATATATAAAAATATGTATTAAAAAAATATGAAAATAATAACTTGTTAAAACATTTGAATTATGACACAAATAACTCTTTCTACTTGGGAAAATGCCTCAGGGGAACAGTTCTACAGACAAGTCCCTGCAAGGGAAATGCTTCCCTAGACAAATCTCCTGCTAAGCAGAATGCCTCTAGCAAAATGCTTTTGGTGAAATGCTTCTGAAAGGTGATGACTCTCTTGACAAAACCCATGCTCTCTCTCCGAGTGTCCAAAGCCAGGCTTTCATCACAGCAAGGTGCAGCCCAGCAGTGGAATATGTACTGTCTCTAACCAAGAAAAATAAAAACTGGAACCAATTACTGCCTGTATCCCAATGATTATAAAGCCAGAGATTTCCATAATCACAGTTATTACAAATATTTATACTCTGATTAGGTAATAGTGACAAATAACTGTCAGAACTAAGGTATTTATGCGTGATAGAGTTACTGAGAAATAATCATACTGGAGTTATGCAAATTACTCCTCATCAACCAATCTTACTGTAAGGATTCGCATATGTGATTACAAATGTGGAGTAATACACATGCAACTCTGAGCTCTGCCTGTCTGAGAGACAGCTCCTGAGGAACATACAGTTATCTGAAAAACCCTGACATTACACTAGTACTGAAATGTGGTCTTGTTTTTCACATTCATTCTGTTATCTGTTAAGTGTATCTGTTAAGAAATACTTACACCACAGAAATCTTAAATCATGTACTCACAACAAACAAGACTACTGTAGTTCCCCTCTTCCTTACTAATCTATTTAATCTCTCACTATCCTCTTGCTGTAACTACATCTCTTGAGTCCCTGTGAATCCTACCTAAGAGTGAAAAAGCAAAAAGTAGGAAGTGATCTTATTTACTAGGGTGTAGAATAAGGACATCAGAGCACATAGACACATAAACATGCTGTACAAATATTCAGAAAATGTAATTTTTTAAAAATAGATTGATCATGTTCCAAGCGTACCTCCATAACCAAAATTAGTAGCCCTGCTTTTTGTATTAAACATTTTAGGGCTAGAAAACTGACAACTTTCTAGCCAGAGGATCAATTTCCACTATTGCAGATTCCTTGTCTCTTCACAATGGTCACTATCATATAAAGAGCTTTGCAACACTAGCTTTTTAACACTGTAGTAAAAGGTAGGGTAGGGAAAGCAGGGAGTACAACTTTACAAAAGATTAGGCTTTTTCACTACTTTTCTACCTAAAGTGCTTGTATATCTGTGTAATGATCATTCTGAATATAACTGATATATGGAATTTTTTGCACATAATATTGAAAATGTTAATATACACTGACAGCCTGGAATATCTGCTCACATCATAGTTTAGATCTGAGGCCTGTTTCCCAAATTCTGCAAGAAGGCAAGTGTACAAATTCCCCTTATATTTCCAACAGCAATCCAGCCCTTCAACCTGCATGCATGATCATTTAAGTATTTTTCTGCTTGTCTGAAATTCTCTTTGGCATTTCAAGTATGTCTTCAATTAGAACATATCTATCATGAAATAGTTTGTTGTTATTTCTAATGACCTTGTTTAGGAAAACAGCAACTATTCTCATAATGCAAAGAACTTTGATAACATCAGCTTTTATAACACTCATATTTCCTAATGCCACTCCAAAGTATGTTATTCTTACATGGTCATTGTCTATTTGCTTTCCTGTACATGTTGTGCCATTCTTGTCTGTTCTAAGTGCATAAATGCCAGGAAGAAATTACAGTAATTTCGCAATTATAAGCTGCACCTGATTATAAGCCGCACATCCGGGTAGCCCACGAGATTTGTCCATACATAAGCCGCACCCAAATATAAGCCACACTTTTATTTTTTTTTTTTATGCGAGGATCCATGTGCGACAAAGTAGCAAATTAGTAACAGAATTGCACCAGTGTGGGGTTTGGTGTCAGGTGCTCAAGTTGCAAACAGTTTTCATAGACCAGCAAAGCCTTTAAAGGCAGCCCCAGGCGCCCTCCCCAGCCGGCTCTCACTTCCAGGTTGGAATTTCACTGGGATTTGTTCACAGATAAGCCGCACCTGATGATTAGCCGCACTACTGGGGTAGGCTGGATTCTTCCATGAAAAAGGTGCTGCTTATAATTGTGAAAATACTGTAATTGTCCCTTGCCTGTGGGTGGACTGCAGGAAGCCTGCATGGTTGTTCCCTGTATACAGGCCACTGCTAGATTAGCAGTGTTGCTTGAGTTTGTACTTCACATCCATCTGTAGGGCTGTCTAGAAAAAACAGCGTTCTCAGATAGATATAATAATGCATTACTATGTTTAAATGCTATGTTGAAACTACTGTTGGTAGAGGTGATTAGGTGCTGAAAATGAACTTTGCTCCTGACACTGAGTTAAGATAGTACACTTCATGAGGGTATGTTCATACAAGTTGAATTCGAACTAGAGAAAACTCTGGTAAAGGGAGAAAAGCTGCATCTAGATTAAGGATTTAATAAGAGCCTCTATCCTGAAACTATTAAAGACAGAACCATACTATTCTTCATTTATATCAATATCAATAACATTAGCGTCCTTTAAGATTTTTCATTGTATATATGTGATAGTGGATTATTCTCCCTATATACCCTGCTTAAATTTTGATGCTTTAAAAATGCCATTTTGGCCACCAGAGGGCAATGATTTCTTCTATTCCTCAACACCTGAAGTAATCTATTTGGATTGAAAGTCAGATGTTAATATAACTCCCTGACATTTTTGAGCTTTGTAGTATGTGCACTTTCACCTCCAAGTTCAAAACTGGCTGCTATTTGTAGTGACTCAGAATTCTTCCCTTGTAATAGCTAATTAGTGCATGTGAAGTAACCATGGTCTTTTTCGTTCAGTTTTTTAGATATCTACAACACAGACTTGATGTTGGCCCCTGTTCTGACAGGTCATTTAAGATCAGATGAAAACATTTATGGGAAAAGTAGGCAAAATATAACATTAAAAATAGCCTCTCAACACTCAAGGATTAAAAGTGCCTATGTTCCTTGGATCTTCTACTCATATATCTGTCTATCTACACACAAACATCTTACCTGTTAGACTGAAAAGATATAATTTTTACTAAAAAAACCAGTAAAATTATTTTCATTTGTGATGTCCTAATGTGAATTAGTTTGATTAAGATTTATCCCTATTACTCTGCCCATTGAGTTATGATTCCAACGGACATTATCAAAGCTTAAGATTACAATTTCAGAAGAGTAAGTTAGAATTTATTCAGAAAAAAACTATTGAAGGATGTTACCTCTGTCTTGTAAACAAATTTCATACCAAAATGAAGATTTAGTAGACAATCTGCGAGAAGGCTTCTGAATCTTTCCCACAAAGCTCACAGAGATACAACTGAATAACTGGGGTCAGCAGCCATGCAGCTCTTTCATGTTTTTATTTTGGGTAGAGACACTCTTAGAGCATGCATGACTGATGGATTTGTTGTGACCAATATTTATTCCTCTTGGTCAGTTTTGGCAATGTTTCTGAGTGGTTAGTGTCCCATTGTGGTGACCAGGCTTCCACAAATCAGACCATTGGTCTGAAGTGAAACACATATATGGATGTCCTTTGATACAGATCCTTGGTACTTTGATGGAATTATGAACTTGAGATATGTGGAATAGATATAAATAGGACCAGTATGCCCCTGCTGTTTCTATTTGCACTATCTACTAGGACCTCTAGACAGAGGAGTGTGTCTAGCTTTAGGAAGCTTTAGCATCTGTTTCAGAGCAGATGCTCAGCATCATGTGCTACCCAAATTAGCTGGCCACCGGCCTCAACCTTGCTAGAGTCAGGTCCTGTCCTAATATATGAAAGAACAATCCTTTGCAGTAGGAACTCTTGCTGAGTGACCTGTGGATTTATTAATTACAAATCAAGCTGAGCTGTCACATGAACCTTCTGTTCCTGAGTTCAAAGCCATAAAAGTTTTCACTTAGGAAGTACTGATTGCAGCTAACACACTTTGTGACATCATTCATAGGTATTATTCCTAAAAAAACCATTAGCGATATCAAGAGAGGTTTGGAAGAGAATTTGTTGTATAGAAGCACAACAGATTGCTAAAAAAAGAAGAGAGTAAGCACTTAGATTATTACTGATTTTGAGACTTACCAAACAGTGTAGTTTGTAGCTGACATGTCAGGTTTGGAGTCTTTAGGCTTCTTTGTTAGTTCTTTTGTTACCTTTAGACTCAAATCTGTATAAGACTGGTTGGGTCATCCCCAGCCAGACTCAGTGGCACACTGATGTGACTTTATGCAGTGGGATTCATACATTTTCCCCCTAGCAGTAGCAGAAAGCTAACCAGGAGTAATGAACACTTTGCAAGTATTTTGAAGGGAAATCCCCAAATGCTGGGGAATGTCTTCCAGGAATGTAGCTGTTTTCCTGCTTTCATGTCCATCCCATGATGCTGGGAGTACTAAACACCCGTGCCCTGGTAAGAGTCTGCTGCAAAGGAGGTGGGCAGAGCGTAGAGAGGACTGTAGGCAGCAGAGATTATGAGAAACTAACTTCTGAAATATCCTAGTTTGTTTTACTCTTCCCTGGGGATGGGAGCTGGCAGAATTACAAGCATGAAAAATGAGGCACCACAGGTCTGTCTTAACTTGGTAAGTGCTGTCCACACATTTTCTTCATCTTCAGTGGTTGCCAAACCTCTGGTATGGTTGGAATAGACTGCCCAGGGAAGTGGTGGAGTCACCATCCCTGGAGTTATTTGCAAGATGTGTAGATGTTGTGCTTAGGGATATGGTTTTAGTGCTGGACATGGCACTGCCGTGTTAACAATTGGAATTGGTGATCTTATAGGTCTTTTCCAACATAAATAATTCTATGATTCTATGGGGAAAAGCCATTTCAAGACATTGGAGTGTGGTCCTTTGGGTAATGGGGAGTGCCAGTTTCGTGAGGCAAAAGGAGCCACTGCAAAAGCAGCTTGATTCTAATTGGAAGGAATTAGAAGATGCTGCATTTGCTTTTATGTGTTTTTTTTTTTTGTTTTTTTTTTGTTTTTTTTTCACCAATGGTAATGTCAAGCAAAGTAGGTTTCCAGGAGAAGAACTGCCTTCCTACTAGACAGCCTACTGACTCTACCTGTCCTCTTTGTCAGTGCCCTGTGCTGGGTGGCAGAGGCTCTCACCTTAATGTACAAGGTGTGTTTAAACCCAGTCACGCCGATTACACTTGAGTTCAGCAGGTACCAGAAATATATGTACACCAGTGCCTAAATTAGTCATTCTGGGGGTGGGCTTACATTCTGTAACAAAAAAGGAGCAGATTAAAATAAAATCAGTGTAAAGAAGTTCAGAATATTAACTATGCATTAATATTCTATATGTTTAATTTTAAAAGCTTAAAACTTTTATTTCAAAGGAAAAACACAGAAGCCCTCATGCATTCTTGGAATTTTTCCTAGCATTTTTAATGGTAGGAAAATTGCACTAAAATCTGAACTAAAATCTGTTTTCAGGAATTGGTGATGCCAAGAAACCAAGGCATATTGATATTATAATCACTATCTTTTTGGTGTATAAGCATGAGAATTGTAACTTTTTCAGTCTTGTAGGAAAGAGCTTTGCTATGTCTACAAGTTAGCCTTTGTAAAGAATAAAATAAAAGTTTTTTATTTAATTTGAATGTAAGGAATGACTGAAAGAGCAATTCTGTAAGTGATTTTTGAATGTTTTTCCAGTATTATATAGGAACACAGAATTTCCTAATAGGATATTATGCAATAAGTTTATGCAATAATATGGAATAGACCCTTTCAGTAAATTACTTGTAATCTCATGATTACTATGGTCTAATGTTCAAAGTGGGAAAAAGATTTCTCAAGTAAGGTAAGCCCTATTCTTCTTTGAAGGAATCAAAAGGGGATATCTCGTTAGTTTATGAGTCATGATGTTGACTACATCTAATTAGATATCTGGTTTGAGGGAGCACCACAGTCTGAAATTGACTGTAATTTTCTTTTGATTGACAAATGATTCACTTGTTACAAAATAATAAAAAACCCCACAAAGATAAAATGGGATAAAATGAGTACTACATCAGCATTTGGATAGTAGCAACTATTCCTTGCGTGGCATTTTATGATGAACAGTTACTTTTTTTTTGAAGATTATAACTAGTTGAATCAAAATTTTTAATGCAAGTGTATAGTTTGACTAAAACTCTAATCTGGAAAGTTTTCCAGATCTATTAAGCAGTTTCTGTGCTTATAATCGCATATAACTTCTGGACAGCCTCCAATCTCAACTGAACATTTTCTGGTTCCTAGATAGACATTTAAATTTTGATTTTAAACCTTTTAGAAACATCTCCTATGTTAAAATATAGATTTATTTTATATTTGGTGGAAAAACTGGGCATGCCGTTTTTCCATCCTCATGCAGAGCAGAAAATATTTTGAAATCTTGAAATTTTTTTGGGGTAGAGAAACCTTTTTACACTCAGCTCTGAAAGCAATTAGTTACAACTGTTTGAAAAACCATGTGTCTGAAAATGCTGTATTCATTGTTTTTGGTATTGCAAAGCATCTTCCTTAGGGTTTTTTTTTTTTT
>VRYO01001878.1:32875619-32930181 GCA_009812075.1 Sialia sialis
TGAGAAGAGGAATTTTTTGTGCTAAAGAAAGAAATGTGAGTGCTTCATTCTGCTGAGGGCAAATGCACACTCTGTCCAGGTGCCATATGAGTGGGTTCATAAAGGACACTGCCTTCTGTTGCACAGACTGCCCACATGCATGCTCTGCCTTTGTGTCAGCAAAGGCTGGTACAAACAGAGAGCACAGCACACCACTGTCCACCATCTCATCTACCAGAAGGCTTCAACCAATCTTTAACATGAGCTCAGTAATCTTCACCAAGCATCTGTTGACAGCGTGGCTGCTCATCATTTGACAGACACTTTAGCAAGAGAGACCCTTTAGGTTGGCTCCTTGTTAAAAGTCACAGCTGTTCTGTAGACACAGCCAAGGAGAGGAATGATCTCAACCTCTCACTTCTCTCACAGCCCAGCTGAACAGGTCCCACTGCAGCTGAGTGCATCTCTAGGGCTCAGTGCAAAAAGTGAGGTTCCCAAATACCCTTTTCTGTCCCCAGTTGTTCTAAGCACCACTCCTGCACCTAGAAAACACCTAGGGAATTTGTATCCCAGAGTACACATTCATTTATCCATGGGAAATTTTAAAGACTCCTACCTAAAGGCTGGCTTAGCCTACCAATTTTCTTGGGAATTAATACTTCAATTTCATTGCCTTTTATTTTAACTTCATTCCATCACTGTAATTACAGATTTTTATCGCTATTTTAAGAAAAGAACAGAAATGTCAGTAGAGCAAAAACATTTTACAGATAGGGGAGATAAAAGAAAAAAATTTAGAATCCTAGGCAAGACAGAGCAAATACATTAAATGGGTCATCTAGAAAGCTGTCTATGTTAGAAAGAAGTCAAATTAAGCAAGACAGAGTAAAGATTATAGTGTTTCCAATCCATCAGGTGGCTTTATTGAGTTCTTAAAGGAGATAGAAACAGGATGGAGAACTCCTTCCTTAAAGGAAGGGTAAGATCTTTATCCTCCAGTCTTAATACTTATTCACATTAGCAGTTACTTATTTATGTCAGAAGACACTTTTTGTGTTGCACAACTGACTTCTGTATTCACACCACCTGTAAGTTTGTGCTGTTCTTACTACGTATTTAAATATGGTTTTATTAACTAAGCCACTCTTGTTCCAAAACCTGTCCATTTTATCTAAGCCCAAGTATCAAAGCATTAAGCTTCATATTCTGCAGTAATTGGAGATGTGAGGCATTGGCCTGTGGTTTTTGTCCAACTGTTCTAAAACATGACATACTTAAATTGAATCTCAATTTCTGCTAATGTAATTACCTTTTGAAAGAACAATTACAAAGGCTAACAACAAACACAGAATGACAGAATCAGATAAATTTTATTAATATTATATTGCCTACAACAAATGACTAATCTTTTTTCCAAGTATATCCTAAAATATAACAATTGTCATCTCATAGTGTTATTCATTTCATTTCATTAGAGAATGATAAGCTTATTGCACTTTGGAAAGCACTTTTTAATTTTGCAGCTAAACAACTTAGATGGTTTTCTTCTGTTATTCTCAGCAATCGAATATGCTTTATTCTGGCTATGCCAACAAAGTCCTAAGTGCAAGCAACATTCCTATTGATTACAGTGCATAAAAATAGTAATCAAGCACTTTAGGATGTGATCCAGTATCTGGGGTTTCTGGAATATTGACATTGGAGTAGATGTTAAGGTATGGTTGTGAAACCACTGGCATTTTTATAAACATCAATGCAGTTTTTAAAATTGTAATTATTTCCCAGAATTGTCATGAAATTAAGAAGTGAATGAACAACCATTTCAAATTTAAGAGGTACATGCTAAAACATAAGCATGTACCTTCCAAAAAAGGGAGCAGTGTCTCTTTTCTAAATGTTACCCACAGCAGATATACATTTTGGAAACACTATCTTTTATCTTTGTTCTCAAATACAGGTAATTTTTAAATATAAATACAGGTATGTTTAAAATATTTTCTGTAAGTTTCTAAATAACCGCAATTTTTTTTTTTTTTTTTTTTTTTTTTTTGTGATCTGATCCTGTATTAGGCATGTTTCTTGTAGTAAATATTAACAGGTCCTCAAAATACTCATAAAAAGATGGGTGATCATATCATATCATGTAAGTCTTGCTCTGGGGATTTCTTTGCCAAGTAGTGTTAAAACTTTGCCTTATGGTAAAAAAAGAGTGCTTTCTGCTTTAAAACTGTGTGAGATGCTTGTGCTAGGGAAGACTCAGCAGAACAGAACTGCACACGTCAGCAGGACCCTGAACATTTCATCAGGAAAATCTCCCAGGGAAACAAGAATTTCATCTGGAACAGCAAAGGCAAGATGGGGCTTTAATAAGAGGATGTGTGCTGGTGTGGCAGAGATGGGCAGTGGCTGAGGAGTGTGCTGTGGCACAGCCAAAGTCCTTGCAACTGCTCCAGGAACAGCTGGCTGAGTTTATCCCAGGTAACATTCTCTTCCTGAACATATTGCACCAAAGGCAGGCTTTAGCAGGTTCATCAGGCCAGAAGGTTTGCCCCTCAGTTTAAATGGATTTTCTTAAATACTGTACATCACAAACAGATGCTGTTACACCCAAAGATACTTCGTTTTGTTCTAAATATAACTCATAAGGACTCCAAATAAGTTCTCATAAGATTTTTTTAAAACTTCAAAAGCTGAGCCAATTTTCAGAGCAGCCTGGCACCTACTAACTGGCAATACTCCTCTTGCAGCAGTGCAGAGCCCATTCCAGATGATGCAGCTACTCTGGCTACATCCCCATACACTCTTACAAGTAGCTGTCATGTTACTTAGCATAGAAGAGGTTAGCTGAGGTCCCTGGTTTAGGTTATCTACTTATAGACAGCACTGCTTCTGTTTAAATTTCCAAGTTTCCTCACAGGCACCTCAGAATGGACAGAGGAAGTCCCAGTTGAAGACAACCCAACTGCTGGCAGATGTTTGTCCATGATGGCAACACCACAGAAACACAAGACACAGTGGTTGGTTTGAGGTTTATGAAGAGAACACTCTGAGGGGAGGTCAGCGTGAGATTTTAGAACTCTCAAATGCCATCTGAATATTTCTTTTAGAAGTATTACTGCTTATGAGCCAAAAGCTATGTAAACTGTGGGGTAAGACTCCTCGAACAATTGAGAGTTAGGATTTCTTCCCTCCATTACTGGAATTTGTTGTGATCAATAGAAAGGCTTCTACTCACATATTCCTTCAGCTTTTTTTTTCATTGTATACAGAATCTACAGCCACTCTGATTAGGAAACTTAAAAAGCTTAGACATTAGCTGCTTAAGAATTAACTTCTTAAGATTTAACTTCTTAAGACCATATAAATTTAGATCCTCTCTGCTGTGACATTCATCCAACAATTCAAGCAAATGCATTTCAATTAAAAAATTAAAAATAAAAGAAAAGAAGAAATTAAAGCAATTCATTATGCATCTGCAAATACTCAGAACTGCACTTTCTAATTTTTCTCTAATCTCAAGTATATAATACACACTTACTTCCAATAAAAGCTTTACTAGCAAGGTGAACAACCTTAGAGCAAAGCTGATCAACTCGAAGAGTCTTCTAGACTTCATGTTTCAACCACATCTCTATTTGCTGCATCGTTAAACAAAAATAAGTGCAGAGCCAACAGTTCCTTTCCCCCACATCATGACTCACAATTGTTTCCTCTGATCTACTACTGACATGTATATACCTTCTGTGAGAATAGACATAACTCTTCTGGGAGACTGACAATGAGCAAGTATCTGATGTAGTTTAAAGGCTTAAAAATTACATATAAATTAGCCCGTATCATGCTGTTTTCAGATACTGAAACATTTTAAAAGAAATTTGAGTTTCATTGAAACACTTATATTTTAGCCCACTACCAAATTTGTTAATGTATTTTTATTTCTTAAAATTGATTCTAAATTGATCATTTCTGGATCTAGTGCTTTCAGGCAGTCCTTGAAGTACATGTCTGAATATGATTTAATCTAAGCACTGTAAACACTGAGACAGGTGCCTAAAGAAGCAGGATAGAATAAGAGAGCCTAATTCTGTCCTTGGGATTGCCTGGGCAATCCTCTGCTACTTCAAAAGCTGTATTATATTGAACTGTAAGACTTGGATAAATTAAAAACAAAAAGAGCTATTATCTGTTATAAGCAGATCATATATCAATAAAAGTATTACCATTACTATCCTTCTAGTCCACCCATCTGTCAGGACAGGATTATCTTTTAAAAGGGAATTTTCTGCCACTTTGCTCAGTCCAGGTTAGATGTCACATGAGATATGACATATTCCTACCTCAGAAGGCCAGTTGCTCTCAGAAAATATTGCAGATGTAAAAAAAGATAGTCAAGGTCAATGATTATTTACTTCATTTAATTGCTTGTTAAAAACTCTATGACCACCCTAAATCATTCAGAATCATTTTTCTGCAAATATATAGTTCATGAAACCTCATCTTCCCTGTTAATAAAGAAAAAGGGCCAAAATCTCATCCCATCACATGGATTTAATCACAGGCCTTCTTGGAATTACTGCTATATCCAACCAATTTCAATACGGCCTACAATGACTGACTTTTTTACAGACAATATTCAGGCCTATAAAGTCTTGCAAATTTTAATTTTCATTTCAAGTTGATCAGCCTTCTGTTCCTATGAATTTCCTGTTTCCTAACTGGGGCTCTGTGTGTGCAAGTCTCTTGTGAAGACAAAATGCCTGGAAAGGCTGCCAGTCACACTGCTGAAACAGGACCAGGAAAGGAGACATCAAACTCCCCTGAGTTATTTGATGCTGCTCAGTCTCATGTTGTGCTGGCTGCTTTTGCTCTTTTCCAACACTGCAATCACTCATCAGATTTGCTTTCTGTTCCATCCTTGTGTCTTCCAAGGCATTTAATCTTGTAATTCTTCTGTTTTGCATCACACAGAGTACCAGTGTATTTCCCTGAAATGGAATCCATTAAATTTTGAAAACTAGGGAAAGAAACCTAATTTTCCTCATTTTCATGCTAATTTTCATAATATCTCTGGCCTTCTGCTAGACAATTACCCTTAATTTATTATGTATCATTATAACCAATATGTGCATTATATTTATTTATATATTTTATTAGTTTTCAAATACATTTGTAATTTAAATTTTTTTATCTATTTATTATGAATTATTATATTGTTATTGTTGTTGCTATTATTTACCTATATTTATTACTCATGTCAAAAGACTACTGGAATTAGCATGAAAATCAAGATTTCATGAGACATTGCCAAAAAGCTTACTGATACCTAGATTCATTATATCAGGCTGTAGTTGTGCCAAGATCAACAATTGCCTTTGTGAAGCTGTCATTACAAGATCTCTTAAACTTTACAGACCATTAAATACTTTTTTAGGCATTGAAACTGGAAATTGCAGCTCTTTTGCACTGCAGAGATACAACAGTCTTCACTGAGAGACCCAGTAGGAATGAGATAGAAACTGTCTTCCTTTTGGGAGTGCATATAGATTTCGCAGCAGCTCTCTAAAAGAGGGAAGATGAACCCTATCTGTATATGGAGCAATCTGACCTCATCACATATATACAGTAATTTCACAGCTATAAGGCGCACCCTTTTGACTAAAATTTTGATCGAAACCTGGAAGTGCGCCTTATAATCTGGTGCGCCTCATATGTGGACAAAGTTTGGAAATTTGCCAATCTGGAAGTGCGAGCTGCAAGAGCCGCACCAGCCAGCACTGGGAGCGGGCGGGAGTGCTGGGGCCCAAGGCACAGGGTGGGAGACTGGGGCTGTGTTTAAAGGCTACACTGATCCATGAAAATTGTTTGCAAATTGAGTACCTGCCAGTAAAATGCCGCAATTGCACTATTCTGTTACTAATTTGTTACTTTGTTGCGAGTGGATCCTCGCTGCAAAAAAAAGGGTGCGCCTTATACGCCAGCGCACCTTTTATATGGACAAAGTTTGGAAATTTGCGACAACTCGGAAGTGCGCCTTATAATCTGGTGCACTTTATAGTTGGGAAATTACTGTAATTTCATTTCTTTCACTCCGTGACACCACAAATTCCTTCCTTTTGTTCCCCAAGACTCAAGCAGTTACACGAACAAAGGGTGCACCAGCACCATCCAAAGTCTGCATGCTATTATGCCAGTAAGTTCCTCTTACTGTAAAGTCTTTTTTCAGCTTTTGGAATTAACATAACAACGCTAAGGATAGATTCGTCCTGGTATACAATCAGCTACAGAGTAGAAACCACAGCAAGTCCCATGGCACAGCTACCAGTTGTGTTCAGTCTTAACTTGGGTATAACCTGGGCCACAGACATCCAGGGCACCACACTTCGCTGTATAGGTGTGAGCTGCTGGCACAGAGGACAAAGATAAAAATAGAAAGACTGGAAAACAGAGACAAAATGGACCAAACCAACTTTGTACATATTTTACATGGTCATCCAGTTTCATTCACCATGATTTATGCTCAATCCTGGTATTTGCTGGTTATGCTGAACTAAATGTTGACAGATCTGACCTACTGAAAGTAGGGATGGATGAAATTCATAGAATTTCCTTATCTCAGCCAAGACAAAGACTCATGTTAATGTTCTATGACCTTATAAGCTCCTATAAGGTGACTAATGTCTGTTCTTCCTTCATGTAAGTGTTTAAATTTTCCAAGTAGTCATTTTTTGCTTCATTTTCTTCTCTGTCACTGTATAACTGACATACTATTTTAGCTCTTTAAATATTTCCCAGCAATGGTTTCTCCAGACCACAGAAATTTCTGTCAGTCACCTTTAAAATTTTGCTCTAATTTGTTCACATTGTAAGAAAGGTATAGGTGAAAGATCATACAAAATTTTGACATGAACTGCCATCCCTATCCTCTGTGTTGTGATGCTTTAATGAGAGCACAAAGAAATCACCTTGTTCTTTTCTACACCTTTTCACACAGCCCACTTTATCTGTTTGCTGTCCTTACTGGATAGTAGTTGCTATTGTCACTCATGCCTTTTTTTTTTCTGTCTTGGTACTGGGCAATGCCTTTTCTTTTCCTGAGTCTCTGGTGCCCTCACCGTTGCTAGTGGTCTTTGTAAGTGGTCAGACATTTAGAGAGTCTCAGTGGTTACATAGCATGTGTAATGATTGATTTGTCTCTGTTTGCATTTTCCAAGTATTCCCAGATCTGTTTTTTTATCAGCAGCTGTTGTTACACGATCTCAAACGTCTTCTAATTGCCAAGCCTTCATTTTCTTTCTGTTTCTTGTTAAAGGCAATATTAAGAAAGGAGTTCAATCCCCTGAGTCTTTTCAGGTCACATTTAATTTTATATGTGTCTTATTTATTTTTTAGCTTCCTTTGTCTCTAATCTATTTTTCAAGTTATCTTCATTTCTTCTGGAAAGCCTTGCATAACTCTGAGTCATTTCTGAGAGTCAAACTGCATAGCTACCCCTTCCAATTCTCTACTTTTTCTGCTTCAGATCGTTTTTTAGGATCTCACAGACTTGAAAATTGGAAGCAATTATGCTATTTGGAAGGAATACATTTCTTGCTCTACTTTTCATGTGTGAAGATTCACCTGCTTATCTTTCAATGCCATCCTCAGCTCAAAAGCATTCTCTTCTCCAGCTTGGCAACCACTACTCCAGACAATACTCTTTTTATTTCCCCTTTTACTTATTGTTTCTTAGTACTGTCTGTCTCCAGTCTGGGCTTTTGTGCTGCAGCAATCACAGACATGTTGGCAAGGGTGAAGGTAATAATGATGTTAATGCAATTTAATATAGCTTCCAAATAGATGTCAGGGATTTACAGGAATTTAGTAATACATACTATTATCCCTATCTTATTTGTACAATATCTTAAGTCAAAGAACACTTGCCTACAATCTACTTTTCCCTTAATTTTGTCTTTGTAATGGCATTTCCCAGAAAACATGATTGTCAAAAAAGAAAAACAGTTTTAAAAAACTTCATTTGTGAAACTGGCAGACTCTAGGCACATTAACAGTAGAAAATGCAGTGGCTTTTCAAATCACATACAGTAATGCAGGTGCTAACCAGTCACCTGACTAGTATGGAAGGCTTAAGGTCATCGAGTGATCTTTCATGGGAAAGGATCTCCTAGCACAAGAAGACTTTTTCATTTGATTAGGGAGAAAAGCACAACAGAAATACAACCAGAGAAGAATCAGACATTGCATACAGCAGAGCTTGCAGAGTCCCATTGTGCTTCTATTTCAGAGACAAATTCCTTTGACAAGAAGAAGCCCGGACAGTTCAGTGAATAACATTTCTCGATGAAATGATAAACAAGTTACTGCAATAACCTCACAATATCTCTGAATGTTGTAGGATATTAAATCTCCTTTTCTGATTTTGCAGAGATAAATCTATTCTCAAAAGGGTACCCTTTAAGGAAAAAACTTTATTCATGTCAAAGACATCAGTAACTTGAATTTCTAAGCTATGTCATTTGACACAGTGACACTTCTCCCATTGAAACTGCAGCCATAATAGTATTATTATTATTATTATTATTATCAGACAGGAGTAAACCAAAAATTATCCTCTGTTTTCTAAGATATTTGTATTTACATCTTTCACCCCTCTCCACATTTGAAGCCACCTCACCCAAAAAAATAAAGACCATATCCTTCAGCATGGTCCTGTGATACTCTTCCGCCAGCTGCCACCCAGAAAGTGAATAACAGCTAGAATCTCAGTCCTGGACCTGCAATAACTAAAATTCCTATTAATATACATTCCTCTAAAAGAGGGCAGCATCTTTGGTTTGTACCTTTTCCAAAGCCATCATGTGATCTATAAGGCTGAGAAATGAAAGTAAAAACTTTCAAACTCCTTTCACATGTTTCAATATGTGAGGTTCCTACACTACTTCCAGAGCTTCCAAGCCCTTTAGCATAGCCCTTGGTAATGACAGAGCATTCCCAGCCACACCAAATGCCCTCACTGCACCAAGCCAGAAGTTCATCCTAACAGGGCTGTTACTGAGCTGTGAAAGGTACCTGACTATTGGCAAGGGAAAAGTGGTTTTGCCTATTAAAAGTGTGCAAGTCCAAACCTTTCCCATTGATAGGAACCCATGAACTGCAGTATTGCTCAAATGCCACACTTAAAAATTCACCTCAATAGCACAAAAACCATCTGTTCAGAAATACAAATACAGTAATTTCACGAATTTCACAAATATAAGGCACACCGCATTATAAAGCGCTTCCAGGTCTCAGCAAATTTCCGAATGTTGCCCATATATAAGGCGCACTGGACTATAAGGCGCACTTTTTGTTTGCAGCGAGGATCCGTGCGCAACAAAGTAATGAATTAGTAACGGAATTGCACGATCACGGGGTTTACTGGCAGGTGCTCAATTTGCAAACATTTTTCACAGGTTGGCGTAGCCTTTAAACACAGACCCTGGCGCCCTGCCCATGCCAAGGGCCCCAGCACTCCCGCCCGCATCTGGTGCCGGCTGGCTCAGCTCACGCGGCTCTCATGACACACGGTTGGCACAGCTGGCACGGCTCGGCTCGCATTTCTGGGTTGGTAAATTTCCAAACTTTGTCCATATATAAGGCCCACTGGACTATAAGGCGCACTTCCATGTTTCGATCAAAATTTTAGTCAAAAGGGTGCACCTTACAGGCGTGAAATTACTGTACTCACAAGTAAGTGACTACCACTGGTTTTAAGTCTAGGCAGAGAGTCTTCAAGTAGTCTGTCTTACTCCCTGCCTGTGGCAAATCTAACTTCATTGCTTAGTTTTGCAAAGGTTTTGGCCAAATTCCAATTGTAGGTCAAATGCCTAAAATTGATGATTTCTGAATTTTCTTAATGTTTTTTGTTATAATCTTTTGACAGCTCAGCCCAAGCAGCTATCATCAAATAATGAAGTAGTCACCACCAGATATAAAGTACTCTGAACAAAAAACACCTGAATGAATATTTGCAGGTACTTAGTAGGTCAGGTAGTCTGTCAGATTGGGTAATTCATAAGCTAATCTTACCTTAATGGATCTGCTTTAAGTGTGCACAGCCAAGGTCAGCACATTAAGATAAATTTCTCATGTTCATGGAAGAAGAAAATATTTTTGGAGCTTAACATTTCCCCTAAGACCACTGAAGGTAAAGTTCCTCTCTATTAACTAATACAAGAATATTTGAAACGATACAAGGATACCATTTCCCATCTAGCCATGATGCCCAATGAACTATTTAAATATATTGTAAAAAAAGAATACATGTACTAGCTGATAAAGTAAAAAGTTAATTTTACTTGGAGTGTGACTCCAGTAACTACTTGGTCTAACTCTATGGATACCAACCCTCATAAATTCCTGCTTCATACCAAACACAAATCATCTACAAAACATCTGCAGTTCCTCTTATGGTAGCATGTTGGTACAAACCAAAGGTCTTTCTTTGGCTTTGTTCAGTAAAAAATACCTCATGAAAGAGCAAGGTAATCAGCACATCTGCCTTTGCATCTTGACAGATCATCCCAGACTAAGCTGTTATAAGGAATAAAGGGGTTTTGGTAATACCAAGGAGACATATACTGCATTTTGCTTCACCCTTATTAATGACTTTAAACCCCATTTTGGAGGACAGCATGCAGCGAAAAAAATAAATTAACAATTAACACTCAGCCTTCTCAAGAAAGAAATCCTTACAGAGAACAAAATTCACACATATGCAAGAAAAATCACTACCAAAGCTCTACCTAATTGTGCAATTAATGCTTCCTTTCATAAAGCTCTGATCTGTTCTTCTTATATATACAGCTCAAGCAATTATTTATTTGGAATACCATAATTGTACTACCTTCATCACAGAGTGGACATTTACTTGTTTCAATAGAATTACTGTAACCAGTAAGTTAATGTAAGCTCATAACAGAGATGCCATCATTACACAGATTTATGAGAAGAGCACTAAACATAAAATTGAGGTAATTGCCTGTGTGCTGCCAGGCTATTTTGCCAGTTAAAATAAATAATATCGTTCTCAACATGAGCCACCAGAAGGACACCATCCTCAAAACTAATTCCTCACCTGCCACTGTCAGAAATTTTCACTATAAACTTGATGAAGAATGTGTTGCTCAGTGCTACTGAAATTCATATATTATCAGGGAAAGGTGGTTACCTCAAGTACCCCAAACAATCTGTTATTTTGTTATGTTATCACATTAAATTGATTTAATAGTGCGATTTTCCATTTCTCTCTGGACCACAGACTGCTAATTTATTAGTCACATACATCGAAATTTCTCCTTTCCATTCATGTATAAATTTCCACAAGCAAACTAAACAGACAGTATTTGTCTGGGTCATTTTTAAAACTTTAAAAAAATCACGTGAGGTTCTGCCACTCAAGCTATTCAAATGGATCCTATGAAGCAAGCAAACTTTAAAAGCCATACAGAAGATCAGAAACTGGAAAGGCTGGTACAGAGGTATAAAGATTTGTGTGTTTCCATGGCATATGAGTAAAGTTAAACAGAACAGTTTTTTGTGCTCTCTTAGTAAACAGTGCCAGGATGAATTTGAATGGATACTGCACTATGCATTTGATTTTTTTAACTCAAATTTAATTCCTAGCTTCTTTAGGTTTTTGAACTGAAAGGGAAAAAAAAGAACTGCATGTCTGCAACAGTGAGTCTGGAAATTTTTGACTGCCAAGATCTGCACAAGAGCAAAAGCAGGTCCCACAGCACACAGGAATGCTTGTCTGTGACCAATCTGCTCTTTACCTAACAGCCTCAATGTTTATTACCATGAAGTCTGTGCATAGTTTCAGCTGAGCAAAAGAGATTTAAAAGCCTACATACCCCAGAGCCTCTGAGTCTTCTGAAATACAGGATGATGTTCTGAACACAATCACTGGATCACTGTTCATGCTCTCGGTCACAGTGTGGCCCAAACCGGGATAAATCCAGGGCTCACATCATGGACTTCTTAAAAGTAACATTGGGGCATACCACAGGTGTAGCTGAGAAAGACCTCAAAGAGCTGAAAAAGTAATGAGCCTGGTGGCAATTTACACCATGCTTCATTGCTCTGCAGCCAATTCCAGAGTGGTGCAAAGTGCTTTAAAGCCCAACAGCTTTTAAGAGAACAGCTAAAGAATAATGAGTAGGCCCTGGTAAAACTAGGGATTCCCAAAGCAAATTCTGTTTGTTCCAATAAGGCTCATGGTACTGGAAAAGGGCTGATGTTATTATCTTACAGGGAATGGACTAAGACAGCCACATTAATTGTACTCATTCCCTTGCAAAAGAAAGCTGTGGAGGGACTATGATTTTTGAAATCTCCTATCTTCCTATCACTCTGCATGTACCAGAAACCTCTCAGGTGAAATGAATAATCAAATGAGATGTTAATACCCTTTCCAGTAACAACTGTATTCTTGAAAACATCCAATAAATGTAGAAAATGTCAGGGCAAATAACTTTCTGATGCCTACCACATCTGTTCAAGACTTTAGGTGTGATGAAGAAAACGTTAAGCATGGGAGTTTGTATCTTGCTATTCCATGGAATCCTTAATAATATTATGGTCCATTATAAACAAGCATACTTTCTGTTTGTCTGGGGAAATGGAGTGATTCCAGCCCAAAAAGACATTTCAAGTGCAAAGAAGCTTGAGACTTTATCTATTGAAAGTCTAGCAGCAGAGATAGATTTCAGGTGCCGAATGCTTTCCAGCCAATTAATCTTTTAAATAGTCCTCTGGCTCAGGACCCTGCTGGCCACAATATTGCAGTACTAATGTAGTATTGCTCACATGGTGTTTGCAGGCTGAAACAGATGTGTCTTCTGTCCTTAGCCTCTTGCTGCAATAGCAGTGCCCTGACAGTACCATGCCCTGACAATTTTGCCTTCTATCCTTTGAATTTCAAGAATATATTCTGTGATCCTATGACTAATTTTCAGATATTCTTCCAGGCTACTCTTTCACAACTTTGCGTGTACCACCTATCATTAGGATTAAAGCAGAAACTAAGCTGTAGCTGTTCTCTTAATCTCATGGTAAAACATCATGATTTTGATAAGACTCACTACAGGACAATTTAAGCAACAACTCCTGGATCAAATCAGTATTTACTAAATTACTTTTGGTTTTAGTTATAGAGACAGGATTTGTTATTGCAGGATACACAGCATGTCTTGAGCCACAAATTCTATTTCTTTTGTCTCAGTGTGCATACCTTGAAATAGCTCAGGTGACTGAACTAACAGTAAAACAATATATTCAAATGATACAACTGGTATTATCATGTCAGGAATGTAAGATAGCACAGCCAACAGAGACCAGGTACATTTGCTGTGATTTTCTCTGTAGGTTTCCTCCCTGACACAGTCTTGTTTTCTTGCCTTTCACATATTCTCTCCTTCTTCCTCCCAATCACTCATCTCACTTGAAGGCCATCAGAGACCTTCTGGCAAATTAAGAGATTTCAGCTCCCAGCAGCATGCTCTGTTTATGTCTCATAGATATTCCTTGAAAATGCTAGAATCAAGCTGGATAAGTAAAAAGGTTCAAAGAAAACTGGCTGCAACAACCAACAGTTTCTGGCTCATAATCAGAAAAGGAGTGCCTACAGTGGCTGTAGAGGAGCACTGGCAACCTAGCAAGAAAATATTTCCTTAACAGAAACAGGCATTGGCATAAGAGCAATACCTGCAGTAGCTAGCAGAGAACGACTTTTCCTAATGGACCTTCTTCCAGATAAACCCCAAGCTACCTAATTTACTATCAGTGTAAAGAAATTAAATTGAAAATACATATATATAGAATTATGATGGTCTCACTAAATAAATCATGCTTAAGGTACCTCACAGAATGACACGATTCTGAGATGTACAGAAGTCAATGCTCATACCTTTACAAAATCTCACTAAAATCTCACTAAAAAGACATTTGAGGTGTTTTTGCCAGATCTATTTTCCATCCCTCCATGTGGACTAGCATTCAAGGTACTTCACTGTACATTAATACTAGTTTATATGAGTTATGTTATTTTGCAACTGGCAGGGACTGGTCACCAGATTTACCTTTTCTTAGTCTCCTTTTCAAAACAGTGGTCTATTCTAGGTCCCTGCTAGTGTTCACAGAATAAACCACCACTTAGCAGGAGGGATAAGGCAGTCAAAGACATTTCCTGACAACAGGAAATAAAAATCAATTTTACAATCTACACAATATTAGCAACCCCACTGCCTTCTAAGCACTGCAGTAAGCCAGAGGGTGTGGAAGTCCCCAGCTGGGAGTCTGAGTAGCCTGCCTGCTCCCATGCTCACACCTGGAGTACACCTAATATATACAGCACCAATCTTTTGGGGACATCTCACCCAGCACGTCTCATTCCTCTTTTTCTACTTTTCTTCCTAGCAGGATCTCAAGTGAACAAACCACCAGCTCTCTAGGGTGTTAGCCTTTTTTACTGAGTTTTCTAATTTAAATTGCAGTGAATGTTAACACACAGTGTAAACAGGGGAAAAGGACTGCTGCTATTTAAGTCCTGTATGTTAATCACCTGTGGGAGATTAATAATAATGTAATAATAGTGATGACGAAGATAATAATAAGGGATGATAATAAGCATGATAAATACCTACATAACTACATGTGCAAAATGTAACTGAAAATTAAATGTTAGCTTCATGCATCTGATCCTTTGCTTTGCAAACATGCAATATTTGGCAAGTATCTGCAGATGTGCTGTGAGTGCAACTCAGGTACCTTCTGACTGTCATGCTGAAAGAAAGATTTTAATGAAATAAATGTCAAGATGATTTCTTGGATGACTGCTTACACTAGGATTTGATCTCTTGTTTATACTTGCTTAATATCCATAAATTATGGCATATGTTTCACAAGCATGTAATTATACTTGTCATTCTGTGTGTTAAATTCCTAAGCATGGCAGACAAACTGTGCAGTGATAGATGGCCAGTTCAGACATCATTTGCAGCAAGTTAAATCATTTTCAAAAAAAAAAAAACCTACATGTAGCGCTGTAAAATGATCAAGAAGCAATGTTACTTTTGGTTTTGTCAGCAGCAGAATTTCACTAACTTCGCATTTCTACTGGTGCCTACTTGATTATCTTTTGCTTAAAAATATTTTAAATGCTCTTAAGATTTTCTAGGACAAGTAGCTGCATTTTCCGTTTTGCAGTATTACTTTCAAGGTTTGTTAGAGAGAATTTTAAGTTATTATTATGAACATCATCCCCGTCAAAGTGCTACACTGGCCTGTGTGATGAAAAGACTTAAATACTCCTTTCACTTTTTCCTATGGTATCAATAAATACAGTAATTTCACAATTATAAGCCGCACCTGTTTATAAGCCGCACCTCTGGGTAGCCAGGTAACCATGGGACTTGTCCATATATAAGCTGCACCCAAATATGAGCCGCACTTTTGTGGTTTTTTTGGGTTTTTTTTAAAGCTAGGATCCATGTGCAACAAAGTAACGAATTAGTAACAGAATCGCACCAGAGCGGGGTTTGGTGTCAGGTGCTCAAGTTGCAAACAGCTTTCATAGACCAGCTAAGCCTTTAAAGGCAGCCCCAAGCACCCTCCCCAGCCGGCTCTCACTTCCGGGTTGGCATTTCGCTGGGATTTGTCCATAAATAAGCCGCACCTGATGATTAGCCTCACTACTGGGGTAGGCTGGATTCTTCAATGAAAAAGGTGCAACTTATAATCGTGAAATTACTGTACTTCTTAATTTACACCTTTACACCTGTAAAGCTTTCCAAAGGAAAGGAAGAGGAAACTTCACATACCCTTTTGCACTAAATTTCACTGAGTCACGTCATGCCCTTATCCCAGCTCCAGACATTCCTATTGCAATGGATGGAAATTGAGCCTACCCCCACAAGAGAACCCTTGGCCCAGGGTACTGATGTGTGCCCTGAAAGCCAGTGCTCAGCAGCCACAGGCTTTCCTGGCACAAAGGACAACCTGATTTTTAGCTTGTTGGTTAACAGTAGGCTGCTCCAGCTCATCAAAGATCACCCATGGCTGGTTTTTATTAACCAAAGAACCTATTTGATACATTACCAGGTAAAATTTGATGTTAATATCAGTGTAAGGTGGTTTGGAGCACAGAACAGCTCTACTTGTCCAAATATATAGCAACTTTGATCTTTGATATTGCATTTCTCATGTGCTCAAGTGCCCAGGGGTGGCAGCTGGCTCTGCAGTGCACTGCCTGCACTCAGTTCTCAGGCTCCTGCCAGCATTTCTTGTTTCCCTTGGCACATGACACTGTGCAGGAAGAGCAGAATTCAGCTCTTACAAAGTGGGAATAAGTATATGTATAATGTTTTTTTTCACTTTTTCGCCCCCCTTAGTGTTTAGAACAGAATCTTTTCATAAAATCAGTAAGATTTATATAGACATCTAACTCCATAACTTCATTATTTTTCAGTCAGTGGATCTGAAAAGTGTTCCAAATAACTTCTACTGCTGTATTATTTAATTAGGACTTGCAGAAATATTGGCTGTATGCTGCCCTTGCCTCCTCCTGTCCTCTCTGCATCCTGACCCTTTAGTTAAGGAATGCCACATCACTGTTTAGAAAGACCAGTATGTTAAATCGGAAAAAAAAAAAAAATCCATCATTGTCCAGTTATTTTATTTTTCCATTTTGCATTACTTTTATGATTCATTTGCTGTGTGTTCTAGTATTTTAATGGTCTGTAGTGTATTATAGAGAGGAATCTGGAGCACTGCTGCAAATAGAACTGTGAAATTAAATACATTATTTATTATTACGAATCAGTCTTCCTAAATAACTGTAGTAACTAGAATATTCACAGCAGTCTGAAGAATGAATGACAAATATCACTATCAATAGCTGCTGTAGGAGTGTCCTCCAACATTCTCTCTTCAAAACAAATATTTTTACACTCCTGTAAAGTCCTAAGCATGTAATAAAGAAATTACAAGCCTGTACATCAAGAACAAAAACCACCTATATTTTATGAGAGTAAGTAAATATGACAGTTCATGGCAAGGGTTTTGCACTGCAGAGATATCAGCCTTAAATACTGAAGAAGCTGCTTGGCATTTAGACACTTCAGAAGTGAGATGGCCAGTGGTGTGTAGCAGGAGGTGGTTATAAACTCCCAGTCTTTGAAAATCACCGTGTCTTCGTCTATGACCAGCAGACATACATAGGCACTTCCAGAAGGCCACTTCACTTCATGTGGGACAATTCAGCCATTCATACAAGTACGAGGGTCTGTCCTTGAGATCTGTGTTAGACTAGGCAGCTGAAGATGGGAGTGAGATGAATTTTTTGTTACTGCTTTGGCCAACACTTTCAAGCTTAGTTTTTAAGAGAAATCTTGGCAATCCATGGCTGAAGCATATCAAGGAATGTTTCATATTCAAATGTGCTTTACTCTTAGGTCTCCCCATGGCATTTAACAGGACTTCTTAAAAGGTTTTCCTTTGGTTCTGGTCTCTGTCATCACATATCTGTCATTTTTTTTGTACTTTATCCTCTCAATGCACAAGTATATTCCAAAAGGAAAAATGAGGCTGCAGTAGCTGCCTGAATTATACTTAATAGCCTGGTGGTTAAAGTACTCAGCTGGGAACAACTAACCATTGAGTTATAGGGGTTTTGGACATGAAAGTCTCTCCTGCTGAAGCTGTTCATGTTTTCACAAACAATTAAACTTCCATTGGACCCGCCTGAGAGTAATTCACTGTATAGTCCAGTATTCAGTGAGGAATGCGAATAGCTAAGTTCAAATCATTACTCTAATGAACATTTAATGAATTTTAGCATGGATGAAGTAAAATTTTCCCATTGTGAAAGCTCATCATCAGTGAATAGACAGCATCTGGCAACAACATTCACATGCATCCAGCTGTCTAGAGGTAGAAGAGCAGGCAAGAGTTTTCAAGAAGATGCACCATTAGAGACCTGTTTTAACAAACAGCTCTGAGATTGGAGCTCTCCAGGGAAGGTCCTGCACACAGCAGACCGATGAGATAAGACCTGTTCTGGCAGAAAGCAAAGTCACAGGGTGGAAGTTCATTGTATACACTATACCTAAGCAGCCCTGTTTTTGCAGAGTTCTCACCCTCTGTGTCAAGAACTCATAATTTTACCATAAAGCAGTCTTGCCTGTGGGAGCTGGAGTTGAGCTATCCCATCTCCTAAGTTGATTTTCTTCTCTGAATCCAAAAGAATTTGCCCAAGAGACTTGTTTAAGTTATAGGTAAACAGTGGTGTAAGAGGGGCACCAGCGCTTAATGAATGGCACCCAAGACTGACATTTCAAACCTATCACTTTTATTTTACATTATAAAATCTCTAAAATATAAAGCACACAAGCAAAAAAAAAAATAAAAAGAAATAAAAGCCCAACCCAAAAAAGAAGCCCCCAACTTTCATTTAAAATATGATCATTTTGGTTCAAAATAAAATGAATGTTTATGTTCGGTTCAACTTTTAAACTAATTATTTGCCAAGCGTTGCTCACAATATTGCTTTCTTGCTTTGGGTAGATGAAAAACAACTGAAAAGGAGAACATTTAAAATTAGTAATCACCTTTTCTAAAAAGTGTGGAATCATCCTGGTAAATAGATGAGGCAGTTATTCACCACACAGCTGCCAGAAGTTGCCTATTCTTAGGCAACTCAATTTAGAGATAAGCAAACAAATTTCTAATGCAACCATCATGAGAAATTAACAAAAGAAGGGTTCTTGAGACACCAAGAAACATACTGGCATAATGTTCAGCCAGCAAGTCTTTCACAAAACTGTTTTTGTTGTTTCTCTTCTCAAACATTTAAGAACACAAGAAGTCCCCTCAGCTTAGTAGAACATACATTTGCACACACACTTATCTTAATTTTCTTTAATCCTACACTACTTACAGTAATTTCACGATTATAAGCTGCACCTTTTTCATTGAAGAATCCAGCCTACCCCAGTAGTGTGGCTAATCATCAGGTGCGGCTTATCTATGGACAAATCCCAGTGAAATGCCAACCCAGAAGTGAGAGCCGGCCGGGGAGGGTGCCTGAGGCTGCCTTTAAAAGCTTAGCTGGTCTATGAAAACTGTTTGCAACTTGAGCACCTGACACCAAACCCCACACTGGCACAATTCTGTTACTAATTTGTTACTTTGTCGCACATGGATCCTTGCTTTTAAAAAAAAAAAAAGTGCAGCTTATATTCAGGTGCGGCTTATATATGGACAAATCCCGTGGTCTACCCAGCTACCCAGATGTGAGGCTTATAATCAGGTGCAGCTTATAATTGTGAAATTACTGTAATTTCATGCTTTGTCATAAGAATAACAGACATTCATTTTTTCCCAATCACGCTAATATAGGTTGCAGATATGAATTTTAACAATTTTAATATTATTGGGCAATAATCCAAATACCTTTGCTTCACTCTGGAACTCTCTTTGACTGTCATGGTTTCCTAAGGGGGATGTACAACCTCTGATTACAGGTCAAGCTTCACCACTTGCTCATGAGACTGATGACTTGCATATTTAAATCATACTGTTAGTTGGATAATCTCCTTTCATAGCAAAACCCAGGGGAGAGAACTATGTAAGAGGATACAAGGAATCCCTCGTTAAGGACCAGCTATCTGAAGCACTTATACTTACTCTTATATCTGATTATCAAGGAGCCTTTATATTCACAAATCCCTTCAGCCACACAAGTGCTCTAGCCAGGGAAGCAGGGGCAGTGAGCCCTGGACATCAGTGCTCCAGAGCCCCTGGGCACTCAGCTCCATGGACATCATCCATCAGGCTGAGGATTCGCTGCTGTGGATTGCCCAAGGTCACAGAGAAAAACTGCACTGAAGCAAGACAAAGGACGTAAGGCTCCAACGAGCACTACCACAAAGCAAGGGAAGCCTGTCACACTCAAACAAAGCTCTGCAGCTTGCCATTGAGCCAAGTGATTATGTGATCCATACCAAAAATACCCTGCATTCTCATCAGCTTTTTACACTCAGGCCAGAATAATTATTTGATGCAAAGACACAACAAAATAAGTATAACTAGAATGGTGAATCTTCATTCCTGAAGCACAAGTTCCTTGCTATTGAGCCCAAAAATAGAAAAAGGAGAGAAAAAAAAAAAAAACCACAAGCTTTGAATCTTGGCAGAAATGGCAGAAAATCTTACCTTGAGTCACAGGACACTCTCAGCATCTGCTCTAACTGGAAGATTTTCATGCTCCCATATCCAGCACAACTACCTTCCTGTCTCATTCCAGTCACCAAAACTAGCACTAGAAATGTTACTTTTTCTTTATAATATTCTACACATCCGGTTTCCCAAATTCTGGTTAATTAATACTGGAGATGGGAACTAGCTCACAGATGATGAGTTTTTGTTGTTCAGATTATATTTGGCAAAACAGTTCCCAGTGGGCTGAAACACCAGCTCTGACTTAGGATTTGCAAGTGGAAGTGTTTGCAACATGCACAAAGAGATGCTGGTTAATAAGGCAAATGTTTACACTTAAAACTTTCTAAGGGCATCATCAAATCCTATCCAACAAAGAAGACATAAACACGTTATTTTTCTCTCATGTTTCATGCTTTTTAATAGCTTTTGCTTTCATTACAAACACTTCAGTTCTGCCTGAACTGAGCACAAAGAGAATCTGCTCTTTAATCCTCAGGACAATACATGTTTTCTTCACACTTTGGAAAGCAAATACAGCAGCTGGTAACTTTTAAATCCTGTGCTTTGTTGTGCAAAAGATGGCAAGCAGAACCATCAAATTTAGGAGTGGAAACCAGTGGCTACTTTACCTAGATAATTTTCCTACTGGCATTTAAAAAATGTATATTTTTGTACTTCTATCCAGTCTAATTTTCAGAAAGCTAGGAACTAGAAAATTTAGCACTTTTCTCAGCACATATCACTGGATTAAACTTTAGACAACATATAAGAGAGTATTTGGCAATATTTTTTTTCTAATAATCAGCCCATATTTTCATTCTTGAAACAATATCCTTGCTGTAGCTATATATGTCTGTGCTCTACTATCTCCTCTTTCTAAGTAGAATTTGGAAGTTTAGGTCTGTAGTTTATCCATATTATAAAATTATTTGGATATATTTCTTTGGAGATCAAATTGCCAGCTCCCCCAAGATCATTATTATCCCGTATTAAAAAAAGAAAAATCTCTTTTAATTTAACATATCTCTATCTGTTTTCAGACAGCTACCAATAGTGGA
This sequence comes from Sialia sialis, assembly GCA_009812075.1. Lineage (NCBI taxonomy): Eukaryota > Metazoa > Chordata > Aves > Passeriformes > Turdidae > Sialia > Sialia sialis. The sequence continues at coordinate 32,896,913 of VRYO01001878.1, forward strand.
TCAACATGATCATATCTGAAAATTACATAAAGCAACAGAGGACCCACGTTCACTTTTTCTACGTGCCTGCTGGACAAACCCTGCTCAAATACGAAGTGTACTAGCAGTGATGACACAGTATTTTAATGGACACAGGACATCACTTGCCTCTGGATAAATCCAGTTTAAGAGTGGTATAATTCACTGGCTTCCCTAGAATTCATTGTTTTCTCAGGAATTCTTAGTCACATAAGAAAGACTAAAAGTCACACAAAATTTAGACTTTGTTTCCCTTTAGAGTAAGCAGAATTCAACAAGTAGGTCACATCCAGCCAGCTATAGGAAAACAGAGCTATTGCACTACTTGTCTGCATCTCATGAACACAGAGCCACCCAGAAATCTGAATCCTAAAACAAATCATGCCCCCGCAGCAAGACATTCACAGTCTTGGGATTCCAAGTGCCTTTGCACTTTCCATTCAGTGTATGATACCAGCCCTGACAGCCTATTTGTCTCTTTCTGTGGTTTTGGTTTGGTCCCAGACACCATAGCAGTGAGCACAGTCTGAATTCCCCAGGTTTTTTTATGCTGTTTCTAATGATAAATTTGTTCCTGTCTCAGATTGCCAAGATATATTCTCTTCTCCCACAGCACTGTCATGAAAGGTTGTTTGGACTATATGGTCCACAGCCAATGAATTTACAGTAATATAACAACATAGCAACCATCCTTCACAAAAGCACACATTTATATGCTGTATATTCTCTCCTTTCTGCTATTAGTCAATAGGTATTATCTTAATATAGCACTGAATTTCAACATGCTCCACTTTATTAAATAGTCCATTTGCATATCATCCAATTAGGTCAGTCTGGAGACCTCCTGCAACTCACCTACATTCATACTACACACCTTCTAGACTGCTAAGTTCTTGTCTAGATGGCAGCCCTCAAGGAAGTCAGCTCTTCTAGGACACTTTCTGTGTTTCAGCACTGCTCATAAACCCAAAGCATATGCATGGTGTCCAGAGAACAAACCAGAATGGCAGTTCATCTCCAGTTCCTTTCCCAGGCTTTGTTTCCAAAGCATCAGGGCTAGAGAACCCCTGTGGGATTGATAGCTTTTCCAATGAATTGCCAAGTAAAACAGTGGTCATAAGTTTTCACTAAAAACTTAATATTTCACAGCACTTAGCAAGCAAAAACAAAGACATTTTATCTGAATAAGAGTAACCATCACTTTAGGGGATCAGTGCTCCTGCAATGCAATGGAGTTGCATAACAAAACTGTGTCCTGCCTGGAAGACAATGAGATGGCATTTTAAATATACCAGAGCCACTCTCAAAGTAAAAATCTTATGGAAATTGTCAGGCACTTTTCATAATGATACCCAAAATGGGCTATCATACTTTTGCTACTTAGCAATTTCTAGAAGACTTATGTGCAAAATGCACATAAGTGAAGAAGGAATAGAGATTCTGCCTCTACAAATACTGTTGCTACACAATTAAATGCTGGAGGCACCTTTAGTAAAAAGAGAATATAAGCCAATACTCAAAAGATGAAGTATTCCAGCTCAGAGAAATCACTTCTGCTTCTGTCCCACAGTCTCAAGCTGTAAAAGAAATATAATAGGAAGAGAGATCTCACAATACCCTGGACTATCTCAGCATTGCTATCAGAAACAGTTTACTTCAGAGAAGAGTTAAAGCCCAGTATCTGTCTGAAGTGCCAGACAAGAAATCCTACAAGGAGGTAAAAAAGATAGAGACCCTTGTCCCTTTAGAGTTCAGTCTTTCAACAAGCATTTCCCTTTTTTTCCTGTTATCCCCGTAGATAGATCCCTCTCATAAATTTCCTAATTTACAGCTCTTCCTCCTGCTGACACATTTACCCTCACAACCTGCAGAAACTGAGACTCAGTTAGAGTCTTACTTATTAAGAATGTCTGAAAAAAAGTTTTCTTTGAAGACAAAGGAATGAAATAGCCACTTGAAAAATACTGGCAACATCAGTCAAAAAGTACCTCTTCTTAATTAAACTAGAGAAAGAAAGAAATGCTGAGAAAAGAAAGAGAAAAGGAGATGAGTACAATTCCTCCCAAAGAAACGTGAGGAAGGTTTTGAGAAATTGGCACCACCCTCGCAGGTGTTTGAAATCTTATTATGAAACCTCCTATCGCTTCATCAAAGGTTTCCAAAGCCTCCCAATGAGAAGAGGTTCTATGTGATGCAAGTGCAAGCATGCAGCAACTCATAAGATTTCTGTAAACAAGAAAGATGCATCCACACTCATAGACCTGATTCTGCCCCCTTCTAAAAGCATTTTATTCTTTCTATTGAGGACACATACAGCCAAGGGCCAACAGCCTCCTAATTTAAGGCCTCACTTAAATGCTTAATTCTCCTGTCAGACAGATAGGGGACATAATATCTTGCTGGGAGTTCATATAGATTCCAGCCCAGAGGAATGTTTTGCTCTTGGGTATTTAATTCATTCTCATGGAATTAGTGTCCTCCAGTAAGACTTTTGTTCTGATGCCTACTTTTCTCTGATAAATGCTAGGAAGCATAAGGATATACATTTAAGCACTCTAAACCAGTTTAATCCTAAAAGCACAATATGCTTTAGGGAAAATAATGAGAATGGAAATACGCAAACACACAAAATCTACCACTTGGTGCCTGGTTTCTGATGACAGACAGAATGCAGTACTATTCATATTGCCCAACTGCTACTGTACTGAAACAATTAAACACCAGGGGGGAAAAGTTGCCTTAATTTGATTCTCATCATAGCTAACAAAACCAACATTGCTGTACTAAAGCATTGAAAAAGCATCAATGATCCTTGCAGCGCCTTGGCTTCCCTTCAGTGTGATGTAGGAGCAGAGGAGCTCTGTCCTGAGAAGTCAGCAGCAATATCTGTGCTGGTAAATCACATTATTTCAGAGCACATCTCTCAGCAACAGCTCAGCTGCCTCCACTGCCAGACTATCAGGACAGTCCATAACTCAGCCATGACCTGGGCCAGCCAAGTTTCCCCTAATTTTGTGACAGGCTTCAGAAGTCATCATGGGTCAGGAATCATTCCCTCTGGTGAGCTGCATGCAGACCATGATTTGGGGGAATAAAAGAATATGTGATATGGGTGTGGATTGTGTGTGTCACCTGACCTCAGCCACGCTTTCATTTTTTCTGAGTATTTCTCATGAAATCATTTTCTCTGCATGTGCAGTTTCCTTCATGTGAGGGGCCCATGTAGATATATATAGAAATATATGTTCCCAGCCCTCAGGGAAGTAGAAAATCAGATTGTTGGTCTTTAACACCTACACACTCTTTGTAAGGTGCTCATGTATCGTACTTACGGAATGACGTAAAACCCTCAACATTTTAGACAGTTTCAACACGCCTACAAAAGCAGGGGAGATATCTCAAATATTTAACTAATGTTAATCAAGCTTCTGATTGTTCCTGTGAAATGCTTAAACACAAGCAAATCAAAATGACAACAGAGAAGAACAGAAAGGTCGGAAGATGCTTCTCAAGCCTTGTAGCAAACCAATGAAAAATAAATAATAATAACACAGAAAAGAAGATTATCATTTTGCTCTAACCGCAGGTTATATTTCCATCTAGGAATGTGAAAAACCAAAATTCTTGAACTTTTAGAGGAGTATTTAATGAACTAATATACTGTAAAATAATGAATGAGTGTATCACTCTCTTGCCTCAAGCAGCTTAGCACAAATAAAATTTGATGCTAATCAGTGCTAGCAGTTTTCACAGAATCTGAAAACCTGTTATTTCCTCTGGCTGCAACTAAAAAATTTGGCAACTGTTTCATTATTGATGCTAGCAAAGTGCCTCTTGTACCTATAATTTTATCTTGATGTTGACCTGGTATTTGTCTCTCTTGACCACACACATTTAACCTGGTACTGACAGAAGAATCATGGCTGAGTTAAAAGGGGTTTTCTGCATAATCAAGTGTCTACTGCTATGGAAATATAGAGATAAATGTTTCTTCTATGTAAAAGAAGTTCAAGTATGAAAAATATATAATAAAGATACTTTCCAGCCATTAACAAGACAAGATGCTCAAGCACTAAACAGATCTATGCATGTACTAAGCTTCAAAAAAGCACTGTAAAATTAAATGGGATGCATTGGTTTCTTTTACAGTTTAAAATTATTCATAAAGTGCAAATACTATCTGGAACGAAAGCACAAATAAGTATAGTCATCTTAAGAATCATTTAAAAATGTTTTACTCATCTCCTCCCTACATACAACAATTTTTCTTCATAGTTCACACAAAATTTTCCACATATGTTTTAACCACCAGGAAAAAAAAAATCATTCTATTACACATTTCAAATGGTATGCACTGGAAAGCAACACACATGTGGCAGGACACAGTGAACAGAAAATGGATATATTTTAATCAGTGCAGGACATTTTTTGTTAATGGGAACCAATATGTTGGGTAAAATTCTCGAGCCTCTTCTTTACTTCTTTAAAGTATATAATACAGTTTTTGCATTATGGAAAGGGCCCACAGTCACACAAGGAATAGACTGACTCCTATATCTTCCTAGAGCCTTTAAAAATCTGTAATGCTCATGAAGTGCAAATATTTCTGTAGATTTAGAGTCTAGATCAGGATCTGTGTATGCCTCAGGTTGCCTCACAAAAATATGTTTGTGGTCCCTGAAATTAGGTGGTAAAATAGTATCACATTTTATTTACATCATATTCCTTTCAGGAGATGCACTCCATTGCCACAATTTAAATTGAAAGCCCAGCATTTGTGAAGTTCAGCGAGATAAGCCTCTGTACTATGGTAATGCCCTCATTTCTGGGAGGCCTGACTGCTGCTCTGTGCAGGTCTAGAACACAAGGCAGCAAAAGTGCCAAATGGCAAACATAAAAAGCCAAACATAAAAAGACCTGCAACAAAGCATAAAAATAGCATCATCCAAGAATAGCCCTAGTAGCTGTGCAAAGCTACCAGGCAAAGATATACATTAAAATCCAAAATGAGGCAATGAAACAATCAAAGTGAATAAGCAAATTGCCGCTGGAACTGATATATTCACTTCTAGATTTACTGAAAGAAACTATCCCTTGCATTTTGGATGGCTGCCATAAAGTTGAAAGTGTTACTCTGTAATGTCATTTGTACCTGTAGTTCTATAGAAGTAAACGTGTATGAAATGTATAAGGCAAATGTGCATGAAGTGAATATTAGTTCCTTCAGACAGCACCTATTAAAATGGATTACAACTCTGCAGCAAAAAGGAAATTTGACCAAGAAGAGGAAATAAGTAATTTACCCTTGGGAAACTGGTAAAAACAGAAGGTGAGACAAGGAGAGGCCAGGCAAGGCAAACTGAGGCAAGGAAGGAATAAAGCTGTTGATGAATACTTGCCCTTATACACATGTACATAAATATATACATGAAAGCTTGAGATCACAATTCACCAAGCATACTGTCCACCCATCTCAATTTGCATGCAAACCATCATCCCTAGGCTGCTCCTAGTGTGACACCAGCTAGAAGATGTGTGAAGGTGACAGATGGAGTGTACCAGAGTTCAGAAATAGTACGTGGGGTTTAGATGTGAGGACACAAGCATAAACAAACGCCTCTCTTTTTCCAGCAGGTTTTAACCACTGACAGAAGTTACAGATATTAAACAAGTAGAAGTATGAATACAGGGAACATAACTCATGAAGTGAGCCGAGTTACACAGTCTCTTGTTACCTGCAGGCCATGTTTAGGGGGCCTGGGAAACAACCCAGATGCTCATAAGTGTTGCACAAAACAGATTACAGTAATTTCAAAACTATAAGCCGCATCTGATTATAAGCTGCACATCCGGGTAGCCGGGCAGACCACGGGATTTGTCCATAAATAAGCCGCACCTGATGATTAGCCGCACTACTGGGGTAGGCTGGATTCTTCAATTAAAAAGGTGTGGCTTATAATCGTGAAATTACTGTAAGTTCCCATCTCGTCATGGTTAAGCTCTCCACAGGAAAACAGAAAGTAAGGAATATATAAGGAAGGATGTAGAGTAATATTTTGACGGATTGAGTCACTAGAAAGGTTTCCTTTGTGATAGTGAGAGCTGCTTAACTGAGACAGCCAGCTCTTCAGTAGATCCTACCAGTCGCTTGTCTCTGTTTTCTTTGTGAAGCAGCCCACTCCTGACATTTTCTGATAAAAACAACTTAAAATTATGGCAAAAACCCAACAACTTGATGATAATCAAGGAATAACAGATCCACTTTCACACAATTAATTCCATGCTCCAGTGTCTCCTGTATGTAAAGTGCCTCTGGAAAGTCAAAAACCATCAGCACGTGAAATTTAGTCTGTCCGAATTTGTACCTGCTAAGGGCAAAACCAATGGAAAATCACCTGTTAAGCAGCAAAGCCCCTCAAAATTCACAGAAGGAGAAAGGGGAGAGAAGAATTCAAGGAAGCCACTTGATCAGGAGAAAGGCTCTAGACAGAGGTCATTTTCTGTGGTGGCCTCCCTCCCCTCATCTCATGGAAACACTTAGATAAAACAACACATTTACTATCAGTTTATGCTATCCACCAGATCATCAGATAGAACTACTGACCTGTATGTTTTCTGTTGTAAAATCGATGAAAGAAAAAATTGCAAGAAAAAGAAAAATAGCAGCATAAAATTTCAGGCTGATGAGAGCAGCACTTCTCAGGCTTTGTGTATTCACACTGAGAGATATACTTCTCACAATTTCATAACAAATTAAAATTTTTCCAGATAATAATATTCTTAAAAATATGTAGTCCTGACATTTGGGAACTTCAAAGCAGGTACTAAAGCAATAGGGAACTTCAAATCACAGGTTCAACTTTCTAAATAGTATAGTTAAACAGAAACATGGATGAATTACATTAATCCTGGATAAAATGGAAACAGGCATGATGATGATTGCTGGCTTCACTGAAAGTACAGACATTTACTCCAGCTGAGGATCCCACCTTGACACACACCAAGACACTGCAAACACAGTTTCACGCCTCAAGCCTCTATGAGCACAGGCCAAGGTTCAGGTGGAGAATTTCAGCCTGAGTATAACCCAAACTGGATTATACGTCTAAGTTTCTGGAAAATGATCCCTCATTTCCTAATCCTCTTGACTATAACCACTGTGAGTGGTTTCTACTGTGCTTCTAACCCAGAGCCTTATCCAGAAGTCTTTACTCATGAAGAAATTCACTTCTGAGAAGAAAGAGCAAAAACAGATTTCACATGCTGGTTCATCATCAGACATTAAAGAGTATAATTTATCATTTTTTTACATTATTAAGAGCATTTGTACAGGATCTGTATTTAAAACTAAAAGAGATGTCTCCTCCTTTTGCCAGCAGCTGTGTTACATCAATTAAATGGGTAAATAAGATCTTTCCCTAGAGGGGATATCACATGACCCTCTATTGATTAAGACTGCAGTAGAATGTTATTTGCAATCTTATTGCATAATGTAAATCAGGAGGTAGCTGTCAAGGTTTCAGAAGACAAATTGCCTCTATCTTAGACAATTCATAGGCCTCTTTCCTTCTTGCTGCTCTTAATTCACAGTTAATGCACGTCTTACCAAGCTTAGTTTCTTAAATCAGTCTACAGAACCCTAGTCAACCCAAAACTGGGTGTAAGTCGTAGTCTACACGGCCCTGCATTACAATTGATATTGAAGTGACCATTCCATCTATCAGTATTTCAGAAATATATGTTACTTAATAGGATAACACAACTTCAAAAAAGGATGTGAACGGAAAAATAGAGACATCTTGTAATATGCCTGATGGTTCCTGGAGCAGATAAACCTTCCAGCAGGCACAGCTCCAGAGATGTCCTCCATACAGAACATTTTTTAAGTCTTAGCTCAGCTTTTGTGTACTTGATTTTCACAAGTAAAACATATGGCTAGAACTGGTCCCCTACTCTCAAACCTGTGCAGTAACTGCAGCTGAGCATCAGTTTTGAGACTGGAAGGAATACCTGACCACAGCCCAGCAGTCATTGTACTCCTCCACTGAACTGTAAATCCAGCATTATTTCTTTCAAGGGAGAACCAAAGGGAAGGACTAAAATCCCCATTCAAATGACGGAAATGCACTTTGCTGAGAAACCATAAAAAAGGCCAATCTTTCTCTACTACTAATCAATCTCAGTTACAACAATTAGAAAACAAGTGTAGCACTTTTCAAAATACATAACAGCAATATTAAACATTACCAGAACCTTCTGCACCAAAGTCAAAGGAATAAGTAGACTTAAGTAGATTTTGGTGATTGCAAGACTCTATGAAATAAAGTGAGATTTCTGAATGGATGAAAAGAACAGTGGGTGGTAGGAGAGTAATAGATTCAGACATAAGTTATAATTGTTCTGCACGTAGAAAAAAGTGTGCAACTTATGATCATCTCTTTGTCACTGTAAAGGATTAAAAATTAAATATCTGCTGCCTGGTCATTTCCATCCAAGTTGATTGCTTATAATGTGTTCATCTTCCCATCTAATTTAGCAAATTTAAAAGTGGCAGCTTTACTTTTCCACTATCTAATGTCTGAGCTTCATAAAGTATATGGAAATAAATCCCACTAGAGCTGTTACCTAAAAACAATCTCTCAAAAAGGGGTAACAAAGTCTGGAAAAAATATCACCTTGCAGAAAAAACAGAGGAGGTAAAATTTCAAGAAAATCAAAGATTTTACAGTGCATTTCATTTGGCCAAACGTGCACATCAGTAGAAGTAGATTATTACTGTTATATCCTTCTATGTAAGGAAATTATCTGGTCCTCCAAAAGATTTATTTGTGTTAAAATCTTATTTTTCATTCTCCTGGAAATTTGGGAAATCAATCCCAACCCACTCTTGATGAGCAGAAATCCTCAACATGGAGCAAATTCGACTAGTATAAAAGTAAGGATACAAATCCTTAAAGAGTTAAAACGCGCACAGGTTGCTCAGAACTTTAAGAGAAGCACTTGGACCTTAAAATAGGGTCTACAAACACTGCTTTTAGGTATTTCCTCCCCCACTTTTGCTTTGAAAGGGCAAACCAGCCATTTCAGACTTTTGAATGTGAAAAGTGTCTTTTTTTTTTTTTTTTCTTTGAAGGTATGACAACAGAACCACTTCTTTCATTGTTCATGACATTTAAAAAGAAGATAGAAAATGCTACTTACCTTAAAGAGTCTTAAAATATTTGCGACCATAATGGACACAGAACTTGCTGCAGCACCTATCACACCTGATATCTTGTCTGGCTTAGTGAAAATTGGTGGGTCACCGTTTGCACACTTCACATCTGAACCATCTTTCTCTATCAGCGCTTGCACAAATGTTAAGGACTGCTCCAACGCGTAAGTGTCCCTGGAACACGTATCAAGGATACGGACACCTAAGGTGATATTGGCAAGAAGATCAGGGTCTTTATTAATCTGATCTACTGCATACAGCATTGCCTCTAGCCTGTGGATCCCCTTCTCCTTCTTGAGCTCCCCACAAGGCACCCCTCTCTCCCCTTTTGCATGAACGGGGAACAGTCCTCCCAAGATGATGTCCCCATCCAGTCGAATGGAGTGGGCATATTCCTGGCCGTGAGTTCTTTGCATCAGAGTGAGTATCCAGTAGAATTTGGCTGTTAACAGGAAGAAACAATGGCAGGAAACCAATCGTTTGCCTTCGTATACCATTTTCTCTGAAGACGTTGTTGCTATCCAGTATCCAGGTTTTCTTCTTGCTAAAGGATGAGGCTGACCATTTGAAGCTGCACTTTCTGGAGGCTACCATCAGTGCCCAGTAAGTAATATAGAACCATGCAGTAGGTAGGTAGAAAAAAAGATCTCAGCAGAAGTACATAAAATGTGTTTTACAAAAGATGTCCACTGATGGAATGGGTTGACCAGCTTTTCTGAGATGGTTTTTCAATTGCTCTTAAGTGATGATGAGGAGCAGGGTAGTATGTCTGGTCCTGATGCTAAAAGGAGGTCAGTAGCTTATGTCCTTGTATTTTGCCCTACAGCTGAGGTACTTCTGAAAAAAAATAAAAAATAAAAATTAAAAAACCAGTGAGAAATACCATTTACTTCAGCAGTTTTATACCTGTCACACAGTGTATTTACTTTTGAATAGCAGTTACATCACCTAGGTTTTACTTTCAATGTTCTTTAAGTTAGCAAATCTTGGCCTTCAGTGAATTTGAACACCTGGCTGCACTGCACTGTAAGCCAGGAAATTGATGATGCCAGCAGAGCAAGAGCCGAATCAGGGGAACTAAACTTAGCTTGGTGCTCAGATTCCAAACAGTAATTCATATTTACCTTCATGTTGTGTGACACCCAGAAACAGACCTGATCCATAACACATTGTATTTTCTGTTTTTCTGCAATATTCCGTTCAACTTTATTATTCTGCTCCAGCCTACAGAAGTGCAATAACCACTTACACTCTCGCTCCTGGAGAGGTCTCATTTATGACAATGGAGCAATCAGGGTGCCTGAATTTAAGTACACCCTTCATCCAATGCATCAATTCGTTTGGATGCTAGACTGATTATTTCTCTAGTGGAATTCACTTTGGGGGGGCTAACTATATATCTAAATCTCCCTCAAGATAATGTCTAACACTAAATTATTTTTATGAAAAGGTAGCTGATTTCCCAAGTAAAAAGAGAACAACATATTATGCTAGGGAACTAGCTGAACATCCAACATTCCTTTTCCAAGATTTGACTTGAGCTGAGGTTTAACATTAACAAGGTCTCTATTTTCTGCTTGCATTTGAACCACATGAACACACATTGAATAGGAACAATGTTGTGCCTGCACTGACATTTGGAGAGATCCCACTGATTTTAAGGAGATGAGGATTTCAGCCTACATATCTAAACACCTGACTGACTGTTATAAATATCTCCAAATTGCCCACACTTTAATTCTCAAGCGAAGGCATTTATTTATTTCAATTCTTAACAAAATTATACATGCCTGAACAAATGTTTTAACCTCTGAGGAGAAGAAAGGGAGAAGTAATTTACCTGATACTAGATAGGCCCACTATGGGCACTTGCATCTGAACCAATCTCTCAATACTTCTGTTTTAGGCTACAGAGAACAGTGGACATAATACGGTACAATTTGCCTTATCCTTTTCTTTACAAAAGTTTTACTTACTATGAAATTGTTCACACTGAACAAGTGCCTGTATCAATGCCTGTACAGAAAATCCAGGCATCAGGCTCATCTGTAAATATCTACTTTGTCCTTAGTGATCTGACCTATCAAAAATATGGCCACAGAGGAAGACAACTACAGACAAAACCACAAAATTTTATATATCATGTGGTAACAAAACTCAAAATGCATCTTTATAATGCTTTAAATTGATAATCCTCTTCTTACATTAATGTTGTTACATGTTTTTCTTACATGATAACACTAAGCCCACAAAAGTAGAGTCTTCAGAAGATGGCTATTTGAAGACCTGAGAAAAAGATTCACAGTGGAAAGTCTTTTACTGAATGTGAAACTATCTCACTGTGATCTGGTATTAGAACCAGTTGAAAATGAAATGTTTAATGGGTGTGAGTAAAATTTCTGCAATTGAGAACAGCACACAGGACTTTCCATGCCTCTTGACATTTAGTTTGGCTTGAATTTGGCTCAGGGTTCAATTCCATTCAAATCTGTGTGGCTTTAGGTGATAATCCCATCGTTCTCCCATGGCTCAGTTTGGGCACACAGGTTACAAAGCCACCTAGGCTTCAGCCCTGTGAGCCAAACTCAGAGACATTCACAAACTGAACAACTTGACTCACACTACACTGCAAATTTGATCCAGGCCCATGGGATGTTGCTCATATGGTCCACACTATAGAGAAAAGACTGAACTACTAACTAGCCACAATTATCTGTTGTTTTGATTGTTTTAGTGGAAAAAAACACCGTTATGGGTTCAAAATAGTAAAGAGCAGACCTAAAATAGGTATGGAGGCAATTTGCTTTGTGGTTCCACAATGAACTCGTTAGTCCATGCATGTATGTACAAACCAGGCAGGGAGAAATTCACTAAGGGAACAAAAGATAAGACTACTCTTATTTAACACTATATGGAGAACAAGAAAGCACCACTGACAAAGGGAAAATATTCCTGAAAGAAACGCTGGTTTTTCTCTTTCTCAGCCGCAGGTTAGTTCCTTACAGCCAAAGAATGTCCAGAAATTAAAGCAAGTGTCAGTCTTCATGCAAACAAACAGTGATGGATTCAGCTACTGCAACCCAAATTCTGACAACAATAGAGAAGCTACAGTGAGCCCAAGATCATTGGTCTAATACTTTATCTGGAACTGACTGAAAATCAAACGAATTGGCAATTAGCATTTTTCAACATTATGGTCTTCATAAGCATTAATTGTTTTGCCTGAGCTTGTATGTTTTCCTGAAGAAGTATGTTTTTTAGCTGCAAGTGTCCACTGCTTGTCTATAAAAGAGAAATAAAATTTTAAAGTGTTCTTTTTAAAAATTTAAGACCTTTTAGTCTTTTTTTAATGTTACCTAAGAAATAAAAGCTTCTATTATACTGCCTAATTTATTCATGGCACACTGCTTTTTATATATTGATTAACATTACCTTTTACAGAACATTTCAAGTCTGTGTAGCTAAGCAGAAAGCATATGATCTAAATTAATTCCATTTTTATCAATGAATGTTAGTGAAAAAGCACAGGCCTCTGGGCTATAAAGCCTGAATGAACTTTTCTCTTGTGCAGAGATTTCATTTGAAGTAAAATGCTGTCCTTTTCCAAATGACCATAAAAGTTTGAATTAATGCAAATATATTTTTGATTTACCAGGCTCCCCACTGTAGTAGTTGGTGTTCTCTAGAAACTTGAGCTAAGAGAAGAAATTAATATATTTCCCCAGCACAGCCCAGGAGTAAGCACACCACAAAGCATCTCTTCCAGTCACCTTGTAATACATGATTCTCTTGGGTTTATTTCATTAAAAATATCTGGCATTATCAGAACATATTGCTATTTTTAAAGTCAGTATTTCAGCACAAACCTCCACTTGTTCTGCTAGAAAATATATTTATTTTTAAACCTAAGGAGGCGGAGTACTGCAAGACAGGGGAGATGGAAACTTCTGCATGTAGTGTCTGGTTCTGAAATTACTTCCTTCACAAAATCATTCAGCTTTATCAGATATTTGGCACTCAAGGTTGTGTATTTTTGTACCACACTGCCAGATCCAGTGCATCAGATTGAACCCAGATCAGTCATTACTCCAACCACAGACTCACTGCACTAAAAGACAGGCTCATTATGGAACCTCTTTATGTTAATGAAAAGGTCTAAATAATGAGTTGAGTGACAGATGAATACTTAAATAAATATAGGAAATGTTTCTGTTTTGTTAATGAGGTTCCTGAAAGAGTCATCTTCAGCTGGCACTGAAGTTTTCGCTGAAAACATGCAGAAAGATTCAATATGTTCATCCGAAAATACAGTTTTTTAAAATCTCACAATTACAGAGAGCAGCAGGAGCAAGGCACACTCTCTGTAGCATAGGCAGGATGGGCATTTTACAGCTGACATTGCTAGACAGACATAAATGAACCCTTTACTGAGGAAAAAAAAAGGCTATCAAGTGAGGGGAAAAAATACCTCAGGAAAAAATGTTTAAAATTTTGTTTGAGCCAAAAAAACCTAATCTGTTGTTGGATTTAAAGCATGGTTGGAGCTACACAAAGATAAAATGAAGCAAATATTCTGTAAATTAGGATACAAGAAGTTCTAGAGAGAAAACCCATTCACAAAATATCAGATTGTCCAGTCAATACAAAACTGATCTGGTTTTACTGAATGAAAAAAAAAAATCCCAAACCAATGGCAATTCCCACTATTAAGTTTTGAGGAGGGAAAAAAAAGGAACAAATTTGATTATTTTGATGTTTTACTGCTGACAACTTTGAACTATGAAAGAATTCCCTTGCTAACGTTCATTTTGATGTTCACAAAAGTTGCTTCTTTCTCCTGTACAGCGTTCCACAACAAGCAAATAGCTGAATTTCCACACAGAACAGGTAAAGAGTTGCCACCTGCACACAGTAGTCTGACACATATAGAAGATTAATGGGTTTTGCTGACAACAAAAGGGAATTTGAAAAACCTTTGGCCTTGACATCGCAACTCCTAACTTGCAAGAGAATTCTTCACTGATGTAAGTAGTCTCATCTACTTCGGCTCTCCTGTAATGGTTTGCTGTGCCCCTGCCACAGAGGTAACCTTTACACAATAATCAGGACTTCAAGGCGAATCACTCTCAGCATCTCGTTTACAGGAACTATTTTTTCCCTGTGCAGTCTGATGTCTACCCTCGGCCCCTTTTCAAATACCCCAAACTTCCTACCCTGCAAATATCCATTTACCAAACAAGCTAACCTGTGAAAATCCAGCACAGGTCCTTCTGCTGGGGTGAGACCCAGAGGAACCTATAATTTTTTAAAAGGAAACTACATTGAATATTTTCCTCTGCCCTCGGTTGGAGTTACAACTTAATGAACCCCATCAGTATTAACACGTTCAGAAAAGGTTTCACCTCTGGTCTAGCAAACCAAGATTTTCCCAGGCACCCTAGGAGAGCTTTCTCTGTTGTTTCTGCTTTCATTTGACCCTCTTCCCACTAGACTCCCTCCCCATTCCGCACAGCTGTGTTCAGAGCAGGCACTGCTGGTGCAGTCCGGTGCTCTGCAAGAACGGCTCTGTCCCCAGAAATCGTCTCGGGGCATCCTGCAGGAAAGTCCCCCGCTGTGTCCGCGCCCGATCCGGGCGAGTCCCCGGGCGAGTCCCCGGGCGAGCATCGCTCCGCGTCCCGCTCTCCGTATGCGGCGCATGGCCGGCGCTGGAGCAGCACTCCGCGCACCGCACCGCGGCCAAATCCGCGCACCGCACCCAGCACCGCACCCCGCACCGCCGGGAGCCACGGCCGGCCACGCACCGGCTCTCCGCGCGGCTCCTCCGTGCTCTCCCGGCTCACGGTGCGCTCGGCACCTCTCCCGGCCCGAGGCAGGGCTGTAGCGCAGCCAGGCCGGCCCCGCCCAGCGGAGGGGCCCGGGGAGCGCCCCCGGGCTGGGCGAGCCGGCTCTCCCCGCGCAACTCCGCGACCATCGCCCATCGGCGCTGCGCTTCTCCCTTGAAGGGAGCCCCCTATTGTTCTCCACTTTATTATTTTCCGTCTCTTCCCAGGCTCATCCGTACCCCGGCTGGCGTGTGCTGTGCAGGGATTCCGGCGCAGCCTGCTCGCCGCTCTCCTCGCAGAGCGGCCGTAGCACGGGCCTGGCAGCCCAGGCGGCCCGCGGGCGGGGGGCACATGCGGATCTCCTGGCTGGAGCCAGGGCTCCGCCGGTCCCCTCCGAGCCCTGGTCCCCGGCCGGGAGCGCTGCACCTCCGTCTGCGGCGAGGCAAAAACAAGCGTCGCCTTTTATTTCCAGCCGCCGGTGATTCCTTCCTCTCCTTTCATCAACTGGTCAGCTTTAATGCGCTTCTGCTCCCCCCCTCCATGCAAACCTAAGTCTCTTTTAATGAATCCCTGGTCCCCGAGGTCAGAATCTTGCAAACTCCAAAAATGCCAACAACCGGATTTCCACGCACCTTGGGACACTGATTGATTTTTATTACTTGAGTAGTGCTGTACGGTTTTTGTGTTTGGTTTTCCTATTTCTTTGTTTTTTGTAGCTGTTGCTGTTGGTTGGCTTGTTAGATTTGGGGTTTTTAACCGTGACATACATTCACCTGTCAACACTTCGCATTCCTGCAACCAGCACATGCCAGCGTTTGGGATGCTGCTCCAGTCCTTGCCTCGTGCCCGTACAGCCTTTTGCCTTCTTCCTCGGGGGAAGAAGCCCTCGGAGCTCGGCAGGGATCCTCCTGCCCCTTCCCTCCCCAAGGACGCAGGGGGTGTCCCCGGCGGAGCCAAGGAAGCTGAGTCCACCCGGCAAGCTATGGGCGGGCGGGCGGCACCTCGCTCGACCCTGGCCCCCGAGAACTTGGCAGCCCTGGTCCCCTCTTCCCTCCTGGCCAGAGAAACGTGAGCAAGGTGATGGGAGCGCGGGGGAAGCCCTGTGTCTCCCTCCCCCTGGGGGTGGGAGAAGACCCGGCTGAGACGGCCAGGGGGAGACCTCGCTGCTCGGGAGCTCCGAGGTTCTCCCTTTTTTGCTCGCTGCTGTGACGGCACCGTGTCCGGGGTCTCTTTCGTTAGATCTGATTGGGGGAGGATATTGACAATAAAAATTATAAATAATTAACGCAAAAAAAAAAAAATAAAATAAAATAAAAGCTCCTGGCGCCACGAAGTAGGAGAGAGGATTGCCCGGGATTCCCAGCCCAAAAATCTTAACTGAGGCTAAACGCACATTATTTGCCTTCTCCAGTCTGCTTAAAAGAACTAAAGACGACACACACAAATACACAAATACCTTGATCGAAAAGATTTGCATATCCATGTTACTGTGGAAGTCCCTGGAATTAT
Organism: Sialia sialis; assembly: GCA_009812075.1. Classification (NCBI taxonomy): domain Eukaryota; kingdom Metazoa; phylum Chordata; class Aves; order Passeriformes; family Turdidae; genus Sialia; species Sialia sialis. The sequence goes on from VRYO01001878.1 coordinate 32,913,476, forward strand.
ACTCGGTGAGAATCGGGAATAGCATGAGGTAATTTCTGTACCAGCCTCGTCTCAGACAGCTTCCCTCAGCAGCGTCAGCTTAATATGCGAGAGCTCAGCCCGGGACAGGTATCCAGGAGAGCGGTTTCAGTCGCGCTGTTTAACATTCGCCAAGCCGAGCCTGCTCCACTGACTCCTTCCTCACTTCTCCTCCCCTCGCTTAAAAAAATAAAAAAAAAAATTAAAACAAAAAAATCCACACAAGGTAACTTTTTGGGGTCAGTTGCTCAGCCCCCGTGACTATGCCAACCCTCCGCTGCCTTGCCGCTCAGTCGCAGCGGCGGACACACGCACCGGCCCAGCCGAGCCCTTCACAGCCACGTAAGTAAAGTAAACACTCCTGCCCCAGCCCCAGCCCCAGCCCCCGGCCCGGCCCCCGCTCCGGCGGAGCGCTCCGCACCAGGAGCCCCGGGCGCCGGCGGGAGCGGCGCGGCGCTGCCTGCGCTTACCGCGGCTCCGGCGGGACGGGCACGGCACGGCTCGGCTCGGCTCGGCTCGGCACAGCGGGGCGGGCGCGCAGCCACACTTGTAGCTGTTCTTGGTGCTGAAGGAGGCGACGCTCCGCGGCAGGACAGAGCACGTCACGGCTCGGCACGGCTCGGCTCGGCTCGGCTCCACGTGAATCCCCAGCTGTCGCGGGCTGCGGCTCCGGGCCCGCCCGCCCGCCGTCGGCACCGCCCTCCCCGGCACCCCCGCTCCGCCCGGGGCGCAAACGGAGCCGCGGGATTCCTGAGCAGAGGCAGCCAGTGAAGGCTGAGGCTGTGGCAGTGGGGAGCGGGACCAAGGACGGGGACAAAGTGGGGGTCACCGGGGCGGGCCGGGTCTGTTTAATGCCGTCTGCCCCAGCGTGTGGAGCCCCCATCCCCATCCCCATCCCCATCGCTTTCCGCGGGCGGCGGAGTCGTGTCCCCCGCCCCAGGATCAGATTCCCGAAGCCCTGTGTCCCGTCCCCGGTTTTGGCTCGCAGCTTGGGTGGCGGAGTTCCCATTTATCCCCGGGCACCAGGGGGGTTTGGGCAGTGCGGAGCAGGGGCCAGCCCCGAGGGTAAGGGACCCTGCCGGGAGCACGTCGCCGGAAGGCTCTGAGTTTGCTCCGCTCCTACAGGCTCTGCCCAGCACTCGGCCACGGCGCAGGGATGCCCCGGGCCGCCGGGCGGGAGCGCAGCCCCGGCGGGGCCGCTCCGCGCGCCCGCAGCGAGCTCAGCCTCGGGGAGAAGGCGCCACCTCGAGGGCGCTGCGCGCAACTGCAACCGAGGCTCGGCTCGGCTCGGCTCGGCTCGGCTCGGCTCGGCTCGGCTCGGCTCGGCTCGGCTCGGCCCCGCACGGCTCGGCTCGGCTCGGCTCGGGGTTCCAAACCCCGCGGGCAGGATGGTCGGTTCGTCAGGCTCCTGCCATCAACCAGATCTTTTCCATCTTCTCATTTATCGCTAGTCTGAACTACTTTCCTTACAAGGAATAACATTTTGCTTTGCTTTGCCCAGGGCTATCTCAGAACATCACTGCTGGAAGGAAGAATTCCAAAAATGCTCAAATGCATCCAACCAGTCCTTCCATGGTCATCTTTGTTGTGTGTGTGTTGCTCGTGTTCATGTTAAAGATCTGACCCGGCAAACCATGGGACTCAGACCATGCTCAATGAGTCGTTCAAGCCTGTAACTTCTTTTATGGAAAAGGTCTTTTACAATTCCAGAATGGCACTGGGAAAACAGCCAGGTCTTAGGCAGGATGTATTATCTCACGTTTGCATTGTTTTTTCTCAAAACCTTCCATGACAGAAGATGGAGACGATGTTTCAATGATCTATGTCAGACATCAGGAATATAGGCATAGGTGACTATGTCCTGATGTTCAACCATGAGCAAAATTCCATTTAAACTCCATTCCTCCTTTACTCCCATCAGGAAAATTAGCCATGCATAAGATGCAGTGGTCTGTCAATGCTGGACAGACCAATTTCCACCTGCATTTGTACTTTGCCTCTCCAGTCACCTTACAGAAAGCTCAGCAAAGCAAAGCAAAACCAAGTGATGTCCTGAGGCCTGAACTCTTGTGTGAATCTTGCAGCTGGAGAAGCAGGCTGAGGTCAAAAGACTAGGATACAGAAACCTCCAATGTGCTTGCTGCTTGGCCACCAACCCGAATGTAACCTGCTGCCTCCTCATATTTCTCCTAGCTACATCTTTTCTATAGCACCATTTTGAGGACATTTTAATTTACAATGATTTTTTGGTGGGAATATGATAAATAAATGCATAATTGAAGTTTGCTGGGCTTTAACTAAGTGGAAACAGAGAAAATTATTGTGGAGGAGGGAAGATAATAAGAAGCTTCCCATGAAAATGGCCATTCTGCGAGGACAGATAACACAGGAGAGAGGTGAAACATGTCCATGGTTCTCTGAGCAGGATTCGTTCCGATTCAAACCCAGCAGTAGCTAAAGTCAATTTCTACAGAAGGCTAATGTCAGGGCTGGTGACAACTACTACTTGCACAAGGAACTTGGAAGGCAAGAAATCCAATCCTGGAGACCAAGCTGTCATAAAGGAGATCTTTAATTACCTTTTTTATTTGCGAACTACTGACTGTCACAGGCAGCATCTGACGCATTATAAGTCTAGCGGGGCCATGCTAAAATGGATCATAGAGTCATGTCCTGAGAAGCTGCAGGTTTAACTGCTGCCTGGAATAAATCCTTACTGTAAACATCTTCTAAGGCCAAGCAAAACCAAATGCATCGGTCAATCTCTGTGCCTCTTTTTCTCTGTGCCTCTTTTCTGTGTATCCAAGCAGTGGTATCAGCAAAGAAACTCATGTTCCAATGGCCCTCTGCCATAACTGCAATCACCAGTACATTTTTTAATGACATTCAAATGGAGGTGATTTTTTTTTTCACTTTGAAATGGTATGAAGTAAGATACTCTGAGTTCTGGATGAGGTTTTTGTTGCTACTTAGGTGAGAAATGTGGCTTTCTGAGTTATTCAAACATGGGAAATAAACCTACAAAGGCAATAAAACCTCTTGAATAATCACTGCTCAGCAAAAGCCTGTTGATTAATAGCCATTAAAGAATACAGAACCACAGAATCATTGACTTCCATTAAAGTGATAGTGGATACTACTGGGTTCTGAGTTACAAGGTGCTACAGAAAAAGTGTGCTTGGGTTTTTCAAGAAACATAATCATTAAAGAATTTGAACCTTGGGTGCTTCAAGACTAATAATTTTTTACAAATTTTATTATGTGGAGAAAAAAGAAAAGGTGGAGAAAAGGCATTTTACATCATTAGATATGATAGAAAGTATTATCTGGAGGGCAAAGAAAGTGTGCAACCATCAGTTAATAGAATATACCTTTAGAAGGCCCCAGCTGTGGCTTATTTCAAATAAACGTTCCAGCAGTGAACAGGAGATGTAAAAGCCTAAACTTTAAAAAGAAAGATAGCCATCATGTAGGAAAGGCAGCCTGGTTTTCAGGCAAGATATTTTCAGTTTTTAATTTCCAAATCTGTCTAACAAACTCCAGAGTGACAGAAGATTTTAGTATCTGGAAACCATTGTTCAGCTGGAATAAGAAGAACATGGACACTGTTTGGTAAATGGGTTTTTAAAACCTTTGAAACAGCAGGACACAGTCCCACCACAGCCAAACTATGGAACAGAGCAGACCAGGTCTGGTGGCAGAAACCAAAGTCAGCACATCCCAGAAATTTCCAGGAAGTCAAGCTGGAAGATCAGAATCTTCATTACAGGGGGACATGGGAAGGCACAAGGATGGCTGAAACAGCTCCAGGAAGGGTCAGGAAGCAATATCAGAGCTTCCAAAAGCTCTGGGGAGCCCAAAGGAGATTTCTTACAGCTTTCTCACAAAGCTGTCTCCTCAGCAGCCTCACCCAGAGTCACACCATTGCGTTGTCTGAGTTGCCTTGACCACTGGCTGCCAAAGCCATGGGAGCAGAGTGGGTCTCTTGGCCCTCATTTATGTACTGGTCAAAGTCTTGTGTCATATTCTCTTATGTCTCCTTTTTCTGCACAGAGCTAGAGGATGACAGTGACACATCTCTCCCGAACATGTCACAAAACTTGACAGATTTTCTTAATGCGCAGTGTAAGAATTTGCCTCTAAATGTGATTGAAATGTGAAGGAGACACATCTGGAAGCCAAAAATGGTGGACACATATTATATTTAAGTGAAGGATATATTATATTTATTAATCAAATACAGCGTTTCCAAAATAAAAGTGGATGATGAGCTTGCAAAATACTCTCCCACACCAGCCAGAACACTGGAGTCAGCAGAGAGGGCTGTGAAACAAAACTTTTGCTAAACAGAAGAGACTTGATGCTAATTAACTAACATTCGCAACACCTCAAGAGAGTTATCCATTCTTACACCATTATAAGACCCCACTAGCATGTCCTCTAGGATAATGACAAGTGCCTATAGAGGTGCTAAATTCAGCTGCTTCTAAGCCCCTAGTCTATCATTTTGTCCTTTAGTAAAGGAAAAAGGAAATCATATTTAAGAGTGCCTTTCACTCTAAGCCACTTTACAAAAACTGATAAAAAGCTATATTTGGTGATTACTTCACCAGCCTTTGAAATGCTGACATCTTTGAGGTTTATAAATCAGAAAGCCAAGCCACATTACCTTTGCAACATGTGAGCCATAACCTTTCCTCTTAAATGACAGCAGATGGATATAACTATTTTAAATAGCTGAAAAAAAAAATCATTTATATACCCTTACAAATAAGTTATTTGCATACAATGTCATTTGCCAAAAGGCAAGTGGAGCTGATCAGGCTCTGCCTTATTCCAGCTACCTTGTTGGCTTTTTGCAAAATCCTCTCAGCAGTGCATGTAAACAGCTAATCTTCCACTTTGGTATCCCTATCATCTTTTGTGGACAGCAGAATCTGGCAGAAGACTGTTTTCTGAGCTAAGTGTGCAAAATCTCTGTGCACTCCCTAGATAAAAAAACTCAAGGCTTGATATAAAGTAAACTTTGATTCTACTTTTAATACTGCCTATTAGACAACCAGAAAACAAACCTTTAATCCATTGTCTAGACTTCAAGGAGTTAGTCTGCACAGCCATTTATTTTCATGGCTTATTGCAGAAGCAACAGAGCTGTAACTCTAGGAATCATGAAAATCATGAATGAAGATGCACTTGAAGCAAAAAAAGACTTTGCTTGAATGTGATTGTAAGTTTAAATGTTTTAAGACCCACTCTCATGCAGGAGGGAGAGCATTTTTGATGAGGCTCTGAGAATTCCCCTAAACTCGGCTTCCATACAGTGTCCATAGAGGCAGCAGATGTACACTCAGCCCTGCATTTGGCCTGAAGCTATTCTCTGAGTGGGTATGTAAATTCACAACGTTGATGTTAGGTACATTATGGTGTCACTTCATGTGCCCAGATCCATCAGAATAAGCACGTGAGCATGCCCTATTAGCCAATTCCTCTGGAAATTGTTCTGTAGGAATCATGTAAATATATTTTTGTGTTCTCAGAGGTGACTTTTCTTGGGCAAAATACACAGGTCTTCAGGTGAGATTCTCAAACATCCTGTATTTAAAACATTCCTCTATCTAAAAGAAAAATATGGAGATGGAAAGAAACAGCTCCTTTCCAGGCAGTGAGTCACCTGATACTAGCACAGATGCCTAAACAGAACATGCAAATCATGTCTCAGAAGTGTCTTTTGCTCTCCATGAACTATGCAAAGAATCTAAACAACTGGCTTGGATGTAAATGTCTGCAGTGTAGTTGATCAAAGTGAGGTGAGGTATATCCACCACTGGAGCACGGGAAGGTGCAGAGACTCAGTCAGGCTTAGGGTCTGAGAGTACACATCACCACTTCATGACTCATTGTGCCTGTTGTGGTGGTAATGCTCTAGCATTAATGAGTCCTTCCTCTACCCTTCCCACAGTGAGTTGCTGACAAATATGCAAAATGGTCTTAAGAAGTCAATCAACTCTGTGTCGAGTATTCAAATGTGGAAAATACTTAGAAAAAAAATGTACTTCCATGATTATAAGCCGCACCTTTTTCATTGAAAAATCCAGCCTACCCCAGTAGTGCGGCTAATCATCAGGTGCGGCTTATTTATGGACAAATCCCAGCAAAATGCCAACCCAGAAGTGAGAGCCGGCCGGGGAAGACGCCTGGCGCTGCCTTTAAAGGCTTCTCTGGTCTATGAAAACTGTTTGCAACTTGAGCACCTGATACCAAACCCAGCTGGCAGCAATTCTGTTACTAGTTTGTTATTTTGTCACACATGGATCCTCGCTTTAAAAAAGAAGTGCAGCTTATATTCGGGTGCGGCTTATATATGGACAAATCCCGTGGTCTAAGCGACTACCCAGATGTGCAGCTTATAATCAGATGCAGCTTATAATTGTGAAATTACTGTATTTATTAAGTATATATTTATTTATAAGAAAACAATTCTGCAATTTTTTTTTCCCTAAAACCTAATTTGTACAAAATTAAGAAATCATTTTAATTGATTGCCTGTAAAAAGAAGGCTGGGTTCAGTTTTTTGCTGACCTTCAAATGAACAACATATAGTTAAGCTGCTGCTCAAGATTCAAACATGATGACTTTTTACATCCATACAGTACTTTGTGGTGGAGTTCATGAACTCTTCACCATGAGCAGACTTTGGGAGTAAACCTTCCAGTTGTCCCTTCTTATGATGTGCTTTGATTAATGTAACAGAGCAGTCTAAGGGCTCATGGTCTGGATTCCTCTCAAGGAAAAACAGAAGCTGAAGCTGCACTTCAGGACTGCACCCAAAGTGTTACAATCACTGGCACACCAAGCTAGAGCTAATCTGAGTGATCCATGTGATGTGGACGTCAACTCATCAGCACCAAATATTTTGCTCTATAGACCTGTGCTGGTCCATGTGACTTGTTAAGATATATATAGCCCATGCCAGATTGAGGTTACTGTCTTGAAAATGTCCCAGTATTGCCCTGAGGGCCAGAGCTGAAATACTGCACTGAAGCTCCAAGAGAACTAGATCTTGTAAACTAATTAAAGGCTAGCATGATGCATGACATGTTTCATGGGGAAGTTTCACACTTCATTTAATAGTTACCAGCTGTAAATAATGTACACAATTCTATCTTGTGTTTATAAAGTGAAGGCAGAACTCTTTGGATACACTGGAGGATCAGAAAACTTGTGGGTAGCCGTATTTGCTGTAGGTTCTATGCAACTGAAGCAACAAACTGCCTACCAATGTTGCTGGGAGGAAGATTAAATATACAGTGACACAACATTCATCCAATGTTGTGCTCTGCATCTCTAGTTTGGGAATTACATTAATTTGTCAATGATCATGATGGTCATCTTAATAAAACCCTTCATTGTTTAAACTGTAAGTAAAGTACAAAGCAATGAATGGTAGTAGTTCAATGAAGAAATACCAATTGTAATGTACTCTTATGACAGTGGTATTTTCTTGTATTAAAAAAGATTACCTAGGATATCTAAAAGCCACTTAGTCATATCATTGGTATTAAGGTTAATGATGTATTTTCTTGGGCTTCATTGCTTAACTCTGACCTGAAGACAGGTAACCAATTAGGTGAGTATTATACCAGACACTGATGATGCTTCTGCAGCAGAAGCATTTCCAGCTCTTAAATGCTACCTCATTGGTCTTGTTGGGAAACTTGGGAATAGCTATTTCAGTGTGAAATACAACTACTACAGCAGCTATACTTGTAAAGCATGACAAAAATTTTGTGCATTTATTAATGTCTCTAGCTGCTTCTCCCATATTGCCTTGTGTTTGCCCTCAACATTAACTCTCAATGCCCACAAAATTGTTACCCCAGAAATATGAGTGCCCATTGCCCCATAAAACTGGTAAAATTGAGGAAAAAGCTTTTGAACTCAAACTGAAACCCTTTCCCTCAGCAGAAGAATTAATTCAAGTATCCAGCCAAGAGCTTTCAAGAAATAAGCCATAGTCTAAATCTTTTTTGGCAGACTAAATTACAAATGCTCGAATAATTGAAAGAAGATTAAATAAGCAATGAATGACATAAACATAAAATTAAAAACTGAGGATCAAACAATTTTATTTTTTTTTTTACCCTAGGTGCTATTGCACTGCTTTGTTATTGGCTTTGTTGGTTTAGGTTGTTTATTATCTTGTGGTTTTTGGGGGGGTTTTTTGTCTGTATTTAACACTTTAAAAATGAAAATTGAAAATAAAGGGCTGGGGCTATGTAGGAGGAGAAACTGATGGGAGCTCCAACCCTGTAGCTGTGCTATTCATTTGCCATGACAGAAGCACACAAAGGCATCCTCTTCCTGACTCCCAATGATTAAAACTAGCATTCCAGCTGCCCTAATTCCAAGCATGCTTCAGGATGGGTTTCATTGCACGTGTCTATATTTGCATCTTAGCTTAGGGCTGTTACTTTGATGCAAGCCTTTTTTTCATCACTGCCCACCCTGCTCAGATTGGACCAAACCAACAGGTTCACGCCCTTGGATGAAGCTGAAACACAGAATATGCCCCAGCTCTATCGGACAGCCAGACCTCATCCCCAAACCAGTCCTAGTCCCAGGTTACACCCCTGGAGCAATGACAGTATGGACACAGGGTCCCAGTGCTCACACCTTGGATCTGTCCTGGTGTGCTAAATTACCAGCTCTGCACGTCTTCTCTTCCTCTCTTGTGCAGTTTCCTGCTGCAGGTGAAAAAAAAAACCCACTGGGGCAGAATGTGTTCAAGAAAGCCCAAACAGATGTGCTGACTGGGGGCAATATTCTGTCTTTTGCTCAAGCAGCTCAGGAGGCTGTAGTGATAATGCCCCAGTTCTTTCAGTTGCAGAAACGCTGCATAAACATTGAGAAAATAATGAAGATTTAAATCAGTTTCAGGCCAGAAGAGATATTTTAGCTGCAATTATTATGTATCGAGGTGTCACTGACATCTCTTTTCATTATTTTTGCTTCACAGAAAAATTTAAATTCTTGTTCTCACTCTAAATCAGAAAAAAAAAAAAAAAGAAAAAGAAAAAAAAGATGTTTTAAAATATCAATAATTTGTTTGTGAGGACAGGTCCACATCAGCATTATTGCTAAGTGTTGGATGAGAGCCTGTAGAAGAAATAGCTGCAAATCACTTCTGCCATTTCTATTTCCTAATATCGGGGGGAAATCATATAAAGAGTATATAGTGGTATAAAAATACTAGTTTGTTGATCAACAGAAACACTATTAATCATATTATTTCAATGGATTTATGAGTGAAAGACTTTGAAATTACTTTTCTTTCCTGCAGTTGCACTGTATTCCAGTGTAAGTATAAACTGTACTCACTAGAATCTGAAATTGCACTTTGACAAAATTAGCACTGCAACATGCAGTGCTTCATGCTCACTTTTAAATGCTTAAAATATGTTCATCATATTAATGTCTTTATTACTTATGAGCTTTTAAAACTTTAGTTCAGAGTCTTGTTTGGAATTTTAAACACATGAAGAAATGAGCAAAAATAAACTTCAGTAGCTTTATCACACATTGAATGTGCTTGTCCATATTACAAAATAACTGGGTTTACAATATCTGACTAACGTGTGGGTTACATCAGTGGGTTTCAGGCTGGGGTTTGCAGGTCACAGATAATGAGATGCCAAATGTATTTATCACTAAGCTGAACAACACACCATGATCTGTGACAAAGTTTTACAGCTTGACAAAGATCCTCCAGGAAGTCCAGGAGCCAATATTCACATGCCCCATTGGATTAGGCATATAACAGTAACCCTAAGATTTACTTTTTTTTTAAACCAGGAGGAGAAATAAACCTCTCCAGAACAACAATTTCATCCTGAACAGGTACAGTAATTTCACAATTATAAGCCGCACGTGATTATAAGCCGCATGTCCAGGTAGCCAGGTAGACCACGGGATTTGTCCATATATAAGCCGCACCCGAATATAAGCTGCACTTTTTTCTTTTTTTTTTTTTAAAGCCAGGATCCATGTGCGACAAAGTAACGAGTTAGTAACAAGAATCGAGCCAGTGTGGGATTTGGTGTCAGGTGCTCAAGTTGCAAACAGTTTTCATAGACCAGCCAAGCCTTTAAAGGCAGCCCCAGGCACCCTCCCGGCCAGCTCTCACTTCCGGGTTGGCATTTCACTGGGATTTGTCCATAGATAAGCCGCACCTGAATATAAGCCGCACTGCTGGAGTAGGCTGGATTCTTCAATGAAAAAGGTGTGGCTTATAATCATGAAATTACTGTAACTTAAAAAAGGTGATAAATAACTTACACACGTCATGGTCTCTCCACTGACTACAAAGAGAGTCTCAGGAGAGTAACAAGGGGGGGCATTAGCTTTAGACTAGACCTCACTGCCCTCAGTGTCCCCTTCCATAACCTCGGAACAGAGAGCTCAGGTGCTCCTGCTCTCAGCCTTGGCTTCTCTGCCTCTTCACGTGAAAGGGCTGCCTCTCCTCCAGGAGCTTGGGCAGGAAGGACTCACACCCAGAACCTTGCATGGGGCACACCCAGCAGTCCTGCAGGAGGGTCTGAGCAGGAACTGGGGCTGCTGCACAAGTGGGCAGGGTACGCTCTGATTACACAGCCAGTGTCTGTGCCAGTGTGAGCATCCTATCTGACCACTTCCACCTAAACCCAGCCTCTGCCTAATCTAGATCACTGTCAGCACAGATATATTGGTACTCACACAGCTGAAATAGAGGAGTTCTGCAGCCTCACGTACTCTGGGGAACGGAAGCAGAAAACTTAATTGGAAACAGGGTTTTACCCTGATTCAGCACACGAGTTTTTCTTCCTGCAGGCCCACAGGGGCCATGAAAACCTTGCACACCATCTTCCAGAGAGAAATCATAAATTGAAGCAAGCTTGTGCTGGTGTACAACACCTCTATATTATTTAGAAGATTTCCAGAAGGGGTTCCATTTGGGTCTGGGTTTCTCAGTGCAATACAGCTGTATCCCATGAACTAGTTATTGGATAAAAAGGATTTTAATGCTTAACACTCATAACTGCAGCCTTGCATTTGACTCAAACACACCTCATTGGGATTCTGAAATGCTTCTGCTTCTGAAGTGAAATATATAAAAGTTGTCACATCAGCCATGACAAGAGTTTAATTGACTGAAAGGAAGTTAAGACTAAAACATACATACATTTGCTAAAAAATAAAAGTAATTTAATCTGTTATTTTCCAGTTAAAAATATGCTTTTACAATTAAATTTAAAATCTCTAGGAGTTAATTTGGTTAATGCAGGTAATTTTTAAAGTTCTGTCTCAGTGGAGCCAATTTTAATTTTGGGATTAAATGAATAGCTAATAGAGACATTAAGATTTTTTTCCTCTCATACATTTGATGTTTGCTTAAAGATTTTTTTTCTTAACAATCACCCCTTCAAAATAGCACTGAGTATGTAGAACACATGCAACTTATTAAAAACTTAAAATAAGCCCCAGGTTATTACATTTGCATCCATTAACAACCTTACTTTGAGAAACAGCTTTGCTAAAAGAACATGTTTAAATCAGCTGGTACTACTTGCTTGCATAAAGATTAGAGGGGTTTAAGAATTATTTTATGTAATTTAAAAGTTTTGCAGTCACCAGCAGCTATTGAGGACATACTTGCTACTAACAAGATACTACATCCTGATACCTTGTATTTGACATCACAGTGCCTGTATGTGCCATGTAACACAATAATTCTTCAGCAGAAAAAAACCATGAAATTAAAATTATATAAAATAGTGTGGGGGGAAAACAGAAAACTTTTCTGTGGACATTGACTCCTTGCAAAAATCACCCTTAGAGTTGAAAAAGTTAACAGGCCTTTTAGGCTTGCAATAAAGCCTCATTTAAAAGTTTTCTAGACAGTAGTTTATATATGATTAAGTCATCTGTAATGCCAGGTGAATGAATAATTGATCTATTCTGGAATGACCTATGAGATTTCTTGTTTTCAAGCCTGATCAGTCTGATACCCACACCATCCATTTACCGCTTCTAATGTACAGCAGACTGTTCTATAACTCTGCCAGGTTCAGTTCTGCAGCTACAATTCAATCAAAAAGTCATGTCGGGGCTCAGAGTTGTATTACCTGAAATTAGAAATGTTGGTCATTTATTACGCTTGGAGTCATATTTATCTTCTAGGCCTCAGCTTTCCACTGAAGACAAATTCTCAAGGTTTTTATACCAACTAAAGAAAAAATTATTTTTATTTTTTTTTAATGGAAACTTAGTGCATCCTGGTTTTCATCCACCATCCAGGTCTTTACAAATGGTCACATATTTCACAAGAGTTATGGCTCAAATCACAAGAGCTGTCAGCATCGACATTTACCCATCAACATTACAGGGTGCACAATTGCAAAGATACGTATGGAATCATTAGAAGCATAGAAGAATGGTTTAGATATTTTTTCTACCTTTTGGGTTAGACCCTGTGAAAGATTTAAAGGTGCAAACACCTAAATTTTAGGCTGACTTCCAGAATTAAATTAATTGTCAGATGCCCGAGTTCCTTCCATAACTTGAAATAGGTCACTCAGTGGGAAGATGAGAGTTTCAGCAGTGAGCCAGGCAGGCTCATTTCAAGGGATTTGGATGCTCTTCTGCCTATTTTTGGGATCTACTGAAGCTTTGGTAGGGAAGCAGCATTGCAGACTGAGTTAAAGATCTCTGAAGACATTTAGAAACCTTCAAGGTTAAGCAGCCATGGGGCAGGATGTTTGGATAAAAGGCACCAGAGCTTGGTCCAGCTATCCAACTATAAAAGGTGTCTAGGAATGTTTGTCCTGTCCAGGGGAGGTGAAGGTGGGAGATCACCACCAGCCACAAGGGAGATACTCACTTCTCTGAAAGCAAGAGGCCAACAGGTACACTGAAGCATCTTAAATGGAAAGAGCTGACAAAGTTTTAGCAACTGAAAAAAGACTATATAATAACCAAATCCCTCATTAGGAAAACTTTTACCTTGCTTTTGGATTTTGGTACACTGAGAAGATACTGTCAGCACCAGTAAATATCAATTACAGTAATTTCACAATTATAAGCTGCACATCCGGGTAGCCGGGTAGACCACGGGATTTGTCCATATATAAGCTGCACCTGAATATAAGTCGCCTTTTTTTTAAAAAAAAGCAACGAGTTAGTAACAGAATCGCGCCAGCGCGGGGTTTGGTGTCAGGTGCTCAAGTTACAAACAGTTTTCACAGACCAGCCAAGCCTTTAAAGGCAGCCCCAGGCACCCTCCCCGGCTGGCTCTCACTTCCGGGTTGGCATTTCCCTGGGATTTGTCCGTAAATAAGCCGCACCTGATGATTAGCTGCAGTACTGGGGTAGGCTGCATTATTCAATGAAAAAGGTGCAGCTTATAATCGTGAAATTACTGGTGTAGTTAGAGGTGACAACCAGTTGAAAACATGAGTTCACCTACATATTCTACTACATTAATAAAATGTTATGGAAAATGTTCCATGCCAAAGCACAGACCTGGTTGTGCAGCTGCACATTGTGAAGCCTGTGGGAATAGAATAAAGTTAGATGTGGTCACCTCCAATTTCACTCTCTTTTTAAGGTCTGACCATACACAAGTTTACAGCTGTACAGACAGAGAAATCTGTTCATGGGTCTTTCTGAGAAAATCCACTAGTTTTAGAGTGAAAGTCCACCCAATGAGATTTGTAAGCAAAATAAGCATCTAAACAATGGCATGACTAAGTGCTTACCACAGCAGGCTGTTTGTTTTGGACACAGGATGGAGAAGACTTTTGCCAATTTCTGTTTAGCTTGGCAAACAGCAAGGGTAGTCACAGTAAATATATTCCCAAGCCAGGTGACACACAGTTCCAGAGCTGATACAAATTGGGCTAGTAGAAGACTAGAGTAAAATAAAACAAGTTGAAATAGTGTGTGACAATGATAGCTTTGCATACTATTGCCCTCAAAGTATCAAGAGGATCTCATATTTATTTCAAAGATATGTATTAGTGATGTAGTGAAGTCAAAGATAAAATTATATCCAATTTTATACACAGAAAATTGGATTTATTTTTTTTTTGTCACGAAGGCTGATATTGCACACATTTGCTATAACAGACTCTCAGACAAATCCAATGCAATCATAAAACAGAAAGCAAGACATTATTTTTTAGTGACTGCAATATGTAAGCAGGAAGAAGGAGGTGATATCAACTTGCCAGCTGGAAATCAACAGGAACTTGGCCAAGTAGCCTAAGGCTTTTTTTTTTTTCTGTTGTCTTCAAGAGGATCAGTTACTAAAATAATAATTTAATCCCATGTGCTTCAGGAATACTGGACATTGAGGATCTGAACATTTAAATTCTGGACATTGTAAAGCCAGCATTTTATGCACATTCTGAAGTCCAAAGCATAGCATGCAATAAGTGATGCTATGATCAATTCAGATACTTATGACTAAAACAGATTCATTTTACTTAACAAATTTTCTTGTTTGTAGTTTTAACAAGTCACAAATCCAGTTCCTCAGGCCAGAGGAGATTAAGAAGCATGTATATGTATAGCTCATAAAAACAATAAGTTAACTGGAAAATCATTGTACATTTCTTCCATGTGCTGACTTCATGCTGCACGTTTGGCTTTTATTTTATTAACATATCTGTTCTGATACTTGAGTCTAATAGGGCCATCAGCTACCTGCTGTCTTTTTTTGTGTCATTCTCTTACCAATCTCAAATTGCATGTTACCACAGCTTGCTGCAAAGGGTCAAACCAAATTCAAGGCTGCAAACTATCAAAAAGTTCATCAAAACTCGAAGTAAAGCAAACTCCTCTCCCCTACTGTCTTCCAGTTTGTCCAAATTACACTCAAACGAGTATAAAGTTTCACCTGAAACACCTTTGCCCATTGAGTATGTCCAGGTGCAACACAACTTGAGCTCAAACAGCCTCCCAGCATCTGAGGATAGGACGTGTGAATAGGTCAGACAGCCCCAGCATTTCACAGGAGCTAGAAGAGCCTTATCCTTGAGTTTCTTCAAAAAACAGGAAAGTTTTGGGAGAAGATTAACATTGATTTTTAAGAAATATTGGTATAACGTGGAAAGAAGAAAAAAATGGCAAAGAGCTAATTAGATATTAAGAAGGTTAAAAGGGATGACCTAAAGGGATAGACTGGTATTGATTGCTCATAAAATGATGGAAGGCTGATAGGGATGCCATTTGCCACGAGTATAGTAGCATAATTAAGGTCATTCAGTAAGAATTATGTAAAACAGGCTTTGTCACACAAATACCATTACTGCAAGAGATTAGAAGTTTAGATGACAAAGTAAATTATACTGACATAATAGGCTTTGACAAAGTATTTCACATCATGGTGAAGGACCTTCTGTTTAAAAACAAGTATAGAGTTAAAAGAAAAATAAGATTAAAAAACTCCATATGAGTATCTAGTTCATCAGTCACAGATTCTTGAATATAAAATGGATTTCTACTGAAAATTGGGTTTATACATTTCTAAATGGAAGTATTTCAAACAATGTTGCCCAGAGTTTCTATTCTTGGCTCAACTATAAGAAATAGCTTTCCTGTTGAACTGAACACAAAAGAATGACTGCAGCTAGTGTACAAACTCTGGCAGCATGCCAGAAGTGATGAGAATGGGTCAGTCCCACACAGAGGCTGTGGTGCTCAATGTGCTGGTTTCATTCGAACAAAGAATACACGTCAAATATCCAGATCTGGAAAAGCAGTGTCCTGTAATTCAGTAACCTAGAGAACAACTCTGGTTTCAGGGAAATAGCCAATGGAAAAAAAGCACATAACATGACTGTATGGTTATGAGGAATAGAATGATCTTCAGATGTGTAAATAAGAACTAATCTGTAACAAGTGGGACAATTTTATAATGCCCAAGTGATATGAGCTAATTGGGATTTTTTTTCCTGATATTCTTCATCAGAAAATTCAACATTCTCAGAGGGAGTGAAGTTCAAATAAGAAAAGAATTCTAGAAAAGAAGATGAAGATGTTTTGATTTTCATGACACTTCTCTTGTGTTTTTAAATGATTTGGTTTTAAATTTAATGTGCTTTTTGCATCTTTGGTGACATCACATCATATTAAATATTTCTTAAAATAAAACTTATTAAAAGTCAAACTGTAATGAAATACCTCAAGTTTGCTATAAGATTACTTTTGAGCCTCTAGTTACAGAAATTGTCAATGTCTTCTCTTTCTATTCTCCTTTGGGAGAAAGCCTTTCTGAAAATCCATACCTTCTGTCAGTTGAGATTGTAATTCAGATATTGGAACCCAAATCCAATGTCAGTATTTAAGAAGATAGAAAGCCAAGGAATGTTATAAACAAATGACAAGAAGGTTCCAGAGTTGCATTTCTTAAAAACACAGTTTGAAAACAAGCATTTAAATGTTTTCTTAGCTTATCAGACCAACAGAAACACAACAAAGGGTAACATCAAAATCACTAGCCAAAGGAATTCTAACAAACTTAAGAAAACATGTACAGTAATTTCACAATTATAAGCTGTACCTGATTATAAGCCGCACATCCAGGTAGCCAGGTAGACCACGGGATTTGTCCATATATAAGCTGCACCCAAATATAAGCCACTTTTTTT
>VRYO01001878.1:32967213-32980761 GCA_009812075.1 Sialia sialis
TAATCGTGAAATTACTGTAATCTGTACATTGCTGTTTAACTACATGTGCAGTTTACAATGTAACTAATTAGTAACATGGGCAAACAGCCACACCCAAATTTTGACCAGTGAACCAGCCATGTGCAGAGCCTCTCTGGGACTGATGAAAGCTGCCAGCACAGATCAAGAAGTTCCACCTGACCTAGCAGAAGTCCTTTCAGCCAGTAGCCAACCGTTGGAGAAGAGAAATTTGGATCAGGGTAGCAAAGATTCTGGTGAAGCTCACTTCACAACACATTGCTTCAGTTGTTGATCCAAGAGGTTGAACTGGAACTCGGATCTGATTTTATTTCATTGTGTAAAAAAAGAACAAGCACATGATGTTGTGTGATTTTAAAAAATAAAATATTCCTTTGTAAAATATGAACAATAACTGAAATTTATGATAACTTTCCTTTTGTTTTATATAGATAAGATTCAATGAAAATGAAAAATATTTCTAAAACAGTACATAATTCTTCATGCAATCCATAATTATCTTGTATCCAGGGAACATGGAAATTCACAGTGAAACCAAATGCAGTGTAAAATGTAGAGGATGCATTTGCATATAACAAAGGTAAGGATGAAAATATTTTGATCCATTTAATGTAAAGTCTAGGCATAAAATATATTATTAGGGGAGATGGGTTGACTTTAGCTTTCATTCTGTGGCTAATGTTCTCAACCAGCAGAGTTTGAGACAGAATCTTTATTTATTCATTGTCTTCTAGATGATGGGGAGCTGGTGAGAAGTTTTGAACTAAGGCTTCTGTTACAACTTGATGATCAAATTATTTTTTAATAGTTTCTCGATTGTGAGTATGGGTTTGAAAAATGAAAAATTCAGAACAATTTCTCTTAGTTACTGGATTGCTCTTCCGAAATATATGAAGCGTTCTAGCAAGGGAGGTATATTTTTGGTAGAGGATATTGAAGTGTTATCTCAAACAGCTGTGATAGTAGGTTTAGTATCCACTGAGAGGTTTTGTCTTGCCAAAGGGCTGGTAGTAACACCTGCTGAGATGCCTTGCCATCTGTTTATACATATAAGAGCTGTAAGATCTGATTACTAAACTTCTCCTCATGCACTATGACCACTAACATTTTTTTCTGTATTTGAGATGCATTTTGGATGAAGCACCTGGCTTCACAGTCTTTCCTAGGAGAAAAGATTTGTAAGTTGGAGTGAGTTAATGCTGCAATGCTGCACTGAACAGAGTTATTTTTGCAGAGGTGAAGTTGCATTAACCCTGAAGGATCTCATGTGTAATATGTGCTAATCAAGAAGCATCACAAATCTTAGTCATAAACTGTTTCACTGCAAATACAGATATTTCAGCATTCCTTAATATATCCCTCTTAGTCTATTTACTGATGTAGCTTTGTATAATGTCCTTGCTGAAAACATCTCATGGAAACTGTATATTCAGAAACTCCACGTTAAACAAATTTTATACATAGAAGCCTGAGAAAAATTCACACTCCTTCAAGGGCAGAGACACCCTGCAGAGAGACCTCAACACATTAGAGAGAATGGGCAATCACCAACTGTATGAAATTTAACATGCACAAATGATGGAATCTGCATCGGGGACAGGGCAATTCCAGTTGTGTGTATGGGCTGGGGAACAGAAGGCTGGAGAGCAGCACCACACAAAGGGACTTGGGGGTCCTGGTCAGTGCAGATTGGATGGGTCAGCAGTGCTGTGGCACCCAGGAGGGCCAGCTGTGTCTTGAGGTTCATCAGGCACAGCATCTCCAGCCAAGCAATGCAGGGGATTGTCCTGTTCTGCTCTGCACCGAGGCAGCTTTAACATGAGTGCTGTGTGCAGTTTTGGGCACCACATTTTTAAAAAGATGCTGAATCATCAGAGAGCATCCAAAGGGGGGCCACAGCAGTGTTGAAGGTTCTGAGAGGGAAGTCACATGAGGAGCTTCTCAGATCTCTTAGTCTGCTCAGCCTGGAGGAGACTGAGGGGAGTTCTCATTATGGTGTTCAACAACCTCACAAGAGGAAGTGGAGGGACAGACACTGATCTCTTCACTCTTGTAAGCAGTGGGCAGGACTTGAGAGAATGGCATGAAGGTGAGGTGGAGATTTAGGTTGGATATCAGGAAAGTTTTTCACCAAGAGGGTAGTCAGGCCCTGGAACAGGGTCCCTAGGGAAGTGGTCACAATATCAAGACTGACAGAATTCAAGAAGTGTTGGTCAACACTCCCAGACAGATAGTGTGATTCTTGGGATGTCCTGTGTAGAGACAGGATTCAGACTCAATCAACCTGATGGATCTCTTCCAACTCAGCGTACATTATGATTCTATTATTTGGGAACATTCAGATTCCTTTTTTAAAATCTCTGACAATGATGGTCAAATGGGTAGAACACTTGTCAAGGAAGTAGAATACCTTGATTTCAAAATCCTAAACTACATGTTAGAGACCCTTTTAAGCACAAGCCACAGTTAAATCAGGAATTCAAGAGCTGGGGGCGTATAGAGAAATTAACAAAGACAGTCTGATTCTATTGTGAGTAAGCTTAACTTAATAAAAACAATATTGAGTTCTGGCTGCAATTCCCAATGTTGTTCATTTATTTCTATCCAAAGATGCATTAATAGGAAATGAATAAACTAGTCTTTAGAGCACAGATATGTTAGCTTTCAGATAAAGGTGAGACAATTCTATGTTGCTTTTTCCTGCATCAGTCACCTCAAAAAAGTATATTAAAAGTTTTCTATGTATTAGAAATGAAATTATGTGAGCTGGTTATCATGATAAGATTTTACAATCCAATGCAACTTGCTTACGGTATTTAAACTGTGCATACTTACATGCCTCATGCTTTTGCTGAAATCTTAAAATTAAATTCAGTTATATTTGCATGTAATCCACATTTGCATAATTGTAATGTTTACACTATTCTTATACCTTTGCCTTGACAGTATCTTACAGAAAATCCCTGGGCTAGAATAATTCTGAATCTTAGTCAATGTGTATTCCAATCTAACAAGAGGCTGCATCTTCATGCTCTGTTCCCCAATTAGCATAAAGCTTCATTACCCTTTTGGGATAAAAAAAAACCTGCTATGTGTATTGTCTTACCCATAATTCGTTTATTTGCAAAGTTATTAAAACTCATAATTAATTAGACTTCTCATGAGGTCTAATTCCCTTCTGTGCTTTCTGGTGCATGACTATAAAGTTTAGTAAGGGGAACAATTTGCATTGCATCTCTCCCTGGAGGTCCTTGTCATCATTTGATCACGGATTCAACCTATTCTGTTGTTTTCCTTTTACATCCTTCAGCTTTGATTCCTGATTGCACAGTGACACAGCTTTACAGAGAGGCAGGACAAATTTTCTGGCCTAAAAGTACTTAGCTTGTGATTACAGCAGTCCTGTGGAAAGTATGAGCTGGTGGTTCAGTCATCAGCAAGGCTGCTTGGGGGCTGGAATCCAGCCTACCCATTCCAGTGCTGCACCTTCTGACCGTGCGCTCTGGCAGAGGAGTTAGAGAGCAAATCCTCTTTTTGAGAAAAAGTCTGTGCAGCTGGAAACAACCAAGGTGACAAGAAGTGGCCATTGTAATGCCCCAGGAAGACATTCTGCATCATCAGTACACTCAGTAACCCTGTCCTGCAAACAGGCAGGAAAAGGTCTAATTGAATTGATGATATAGTTTGGATGCTTTAAGTGGGATTTGAACACTTGTGCTGTTGGGAGTTCAGCTTCAACTAGCCAAAAAGTTCAAGTATTCTTCTTTGCTCCTCATAGTTCACTAACAGGTACTGCATAACTTGCCACTTTAAAATAATTTATCTAGCATGCCTTTCCTTAAGAAAGGCATTATTCTGTGTAAATATTCTTGCCTTTTTGCTTACCTCCCTGGCTGAGGAGAGAAAAGAAAAAAGTATGCTTCTCACAGGACAGAGTTTACTTAACAAAAGAATCAATCAGTAAAATATATTAGGAAAAATGAAGGACTTGCTTGCAGTATTATATAATGAATTTGCATCTTCTTACCGCATTCAGTTTCCTTCCAGTCCAGTGATTTTTTTCCTGTACACTCTTCCTGTAGAGTGAACATAAAGTTAATTTAATTCATGTTCTCATCCCTGATTAATCTGATTAATACAAAACACGTGCAGATATGCAACAAAATGAGTTTCATGCTTTCAGAAATCATTTAATTGAGGCGTATATATTCTAAGGCTTTGTGATGTGCACTAGGAAATGGAGGATAACTCATCTGGATAAGCAAACTGAGGCCAAATGCAGACCTCGTCTAGCGTGCTGAGTCACAAGGTGATCAGGTTCTCTATCAAATAATGTATTTAAAACCTATTCCTAATTATGAATCTGGTGAAGTTTAAAATAAAGTGTTGTCACTTGTCTCAGGTAGGTGGTGGCAAAGGATCTAGAATGCTAAGGACAGAAGAGAGGGGCATAAAGACAAGATGTAGAATTTCTAAGTCTTTCAGAGGAATGTGTAAAGGACAATGTTCCTAAACTTATCTCAAAATGTGCTGGTGAGGGAAAAGTCCTGCAGAAAAGAGGACAAGGACTTGTGTTTCTCTGTGTATACATAAGCGGTGTATGTCTGCACACAGTTATGTGAGTATAGCATGGGGAGGGATAGGAAGCAGTAGAGTGAGAGGGAAGAGAGAGAAATGGGAGAGTGAGGGAAATGTATCTGGAAGGAGGCTTAGACAAGGAAAGGAAGAATGACAGAGATTCATGAGAAAAGGAGAGAAAGAAGGCACAGGAAAGATTCAGAATGACAGGATGCAGTAAGGTGCAGTAGCTTAAAAGTAGTGCAGGCAAGACTGGCAGCATAGCAGAAGCATAGCAGAAAAGGGGAGTAGAACTAGGAAATCAAGAAAGAAAGAACAAGTGGTAGAATTCATTAATCCAAGTTTCCTGGGGTTCTATGATTTGAAATGAGATTATCTCCTGTTTGCTGACCATTTTCTTAGGTTTTGTAGTAAAACCAAGGAAGCATAAACATAAACATGCAGGTCCTGGGTCTAATTAGAGAAAAAAAGCTTTAAAAAATCCAGAAATAAGAACATTTCTATTCAAAAGGAAGCAACTCTTTTTCTAAGCTCTTTTATATATATGCCTGTATGTAAATCAAGTCCTATATTGCAGGGCAATAGGAATCTTTCAAATTTTGAGCTATTATGATTCCAGCAGCAAACTTGCACAATATTACTCAACATCAAGGAACATATGCAAATATTTCAAGATCTCTGAGGACAAGCCATGAAAACAAAAAAAAAACAAAGAACAAACAAAAACACACACACACACACACACATACACACACAAAGGCAAGCTGCATTCCAGAAATAACACTGTCAAAAGTACCAAGAACAAGTATTTGTAGAAACGCAATGTACAATTACAGTAATTTCACAATGATAAGCTGCACCTGATTATAAGCCGCACATCCGGGTAGACCACGGGATTTGTCCATATATAAGCTGCACCTGAATATAAGCTGCTTTTTTTTTTTCTTTAAGCGAGGATCCATGTGCAACAAAGTAATGAATTAGTAACCGAATTGTGCCAACGCGGGGTTTGGTGTCAGGTGCTCAAGTTGCAAACAGTTTTCATAGACCAGCCAAGCCTTTAAAGGCAGCCCCAGGTGCCCTCCCCAGCCGGCTCTCACTTCCAGGTTGGCATTTCACTGGGATTTGTCCATAAATAAGCCACATCTGATGATTAGCCGCACTACTGGGGTAGGCTGGATTCTTCAATGAAAAAGGTGCGGCTTATAATCATGAAATTACTGTGACAATCAGTATAAAATTATTGTTTCATATAAAGGTCTACAGATGATCAATCACATAATGAATTGAAAGAAAAATGAAGGGTTCATGGCCTAAAGAAAACCGATGATAGGCAGCTAATGAGCAGGTCTACATTGTCTAAGACAGAGATTATCCATGGAATCGAATAGTGCTGCAGCTCTGCCCTCAGTGGGAGACATACTCTGCCTGGCTTTACTCAGTTTGTGGGAATGTTGTAACACTGAGACCTTGAGCACTGTCAAAATCAGTAGAAATTTTCAAGATGATTCCACAGCTTACTGCAAGATGTTCACTGACAGAATGTGCAACAGAGTAAATTTTGCTTCCTTAGGAAGGAAGGCAAAACCTGTAGAAAGCAAAAAGAGATAGATAGCCTGTTGATTGCCACTACATTAAAGCTAAATGCAGTTTATATTTGCACTGCAAATTAGATTTGCTTCTTTGATGGCAAAACATGACATGCCTAATTTGGATTATAAGTCCAAAATAAAGGACACATTCATCAAAATAAAGTCAATGACAGTAACCTAAATGTACAAATGGGAAGTCCAATGCACAACACAATTAACTAAAGGTACAAATTGGGAGTTACAAAGCACAACACAACTCTGGATAAAAGAAAATGTGCAGCAAATGTGACACAAGGCTACTCCTATTTCAGTGCTCAAAATTCACAAACGCATAAGAAAGATATGCACTAAAATATCAGGAATCAGAAGATTAATAAGTGATTACATAAATAGTATTCAGTATATTATTCAGTATATTCCCATAAATACTATTCAGCAATAAAAGAGAACAGTTATATTGGTGTCAATATATTTCAGCAACCTCCATTCAAGTTGAATATGGATGGCAATGACAAATAGTCTCATAGAATCAAACCTTAGACTGAATCAATCCCTGTCATTAGCTGAACTGATCTGCACTGGCGCTGACCTACTGAGTTTCTCTTCCACATTTTGACAGTACTGGACTTAATGAATTTTTTTTCTAATGAAACTGAACTGAACTGGGGTTGGCAGAGGATATTTTGGCACAGGACATTTTGTCCACCATGTCTCTTGTTAAAACTTCCTATCCTGCAACTTTATTTTTTAATGGGTTAATGAAAAAGTTGGTGAGCAGATCATTGTAAGCTTGCTTTTTGTCTCTGCTATGTGTTGTAGCAGGATATGAGAGTCAAAAGTTCTAGAGGTGAACTGACCAATTAAACAAACTAATTTCTGACCAATTATCTTCTAAGGTGTTAGGAAAGTGACTAAATTCTTAAGGAATTTAGCTTAGTCTTGGTCTCTAGGAGACCTTATCTATTGTAGTAAGTTCCAGGGCTCAAGAGAAGATGTCTGTGTAGGAATTGTATCATGCACAGATCATCATTTTTCATTCATCAGCTTGGCAAGCTTTTCTGTTATTTTCTTCAAGCTGACTTAGTATATGATATTTAATTGGCCACTCAAAATATTATCCAATCTGCCTCTCAGGTAAATTAATTCTGCTTATAACATATCTCCTTGAGCTGCTGTGGAGTTAGTAATCATGTAGTATTAAGCAGTATAGATATTAGAAAATGGTTCTGAAAACCATGTGAATTTGCTCTTATCACTAGTCTGGTAAATATTTTTGTCTTATAATTTTTACTGTTGCATAGACTATGTAGCACAGACTTCATCTTAGACAGCGAGTGCAGTTTGTTGTGTGCAAAGGAATAAGATACAGCCCATAGGGGATTGTGGTAGTCCTGGGCCATTGCTCAGCAAAAAAATAGTTAGATTCTATTAATTCATTATTGATGTTAACTCTTTCAGTATTGTAAGATATAAGTATTGGAATAGGATAAGCTCACTATTTTTATTTTTTAAAAGAGGAAAAAGACAAGAGAAGAATTTAACAGACCTGACAGTTTACCTTTGGTAAACCCAGATAATGAAGCAAGTAGTGAAAGACACTATTATTAAGCATTTAGAAGATAAAGGGGATATATCAAAGATGATTTATACCTGCCAAGTATTAATCTTAACAGGTCACCTAATTTCCTTTTAATGAGTAATAGGCCTCAAGAAACCAAGAAATAGAATCTAGCAGGATTTCAGGAAGGCTTCTGATGTTTCTTCATGTGGGATTCTCATTCGTATGCAAGCTAATGTAATTAGAAAAGCACGTGCAAAGAGAATTTATCAGTAGTTTGCTATCAAACTAGAAATGCATTTTAAGACTGTCCTGGTTGAATACCATTACATATGTTTATTTATAACTGGATGTGTTTGTTCAATTTACAGATTATTTCAAGTTGAAGGATCTGCAAGCATGCAGAAGGCCAACATGAGAATTGAAAATTATTTTGATTAACTCAAAGAGCAGTCGACAAGAAGAACCACAGATTCACGGAACGGGTCAGGTTGGAAGGGACCACAGTGATTCATCTGCTGCAACCTCCCTGCTCAAGCAGTTCATCCCAGAACGACACAGGATTATGTCCAGACAGTTCTTGAATATCTCCAATGAGAGAGACTCCACAGCCTCTCTGAGCAACCTGCTCCAATGGTCAGTCACCCACACAGTAGATAATTTGTTCTTCATGTTCAGGTGGAACTTCTTGTACATCAGTTCCTGACCTTTACTGGTTTGATTGCTTGGCACCATTGAGAAGGACCTGGCTCTATCCTCTTCACACTAGGTATTTCTCACATTTGGAAATGTGAAATTCTGCTCTCAGGTAAGAATAGACACCGTGTGGGTGACATGCAGGCATTAGTACAGTAATTTCACGATTATAAGCCGCACCTTTTTCATTGAAGAATCCAGCCTACCCCAGTAGTGCGGCTAATCATCAGGTGCAGCTTATTTATGGACAAAACCCAGCGAAATGCCAACCCGGAAGTGAGAGCCGGCTGGGGAGGGCGCCTGGGGCTGCCTTTAAAGTCTTTGCTGGTCTATGAAAACTGTTTGCAACTTGAGCACCTGACACCAAACCCAGCTGGCAGCGATTCGGTTACTAATTCATTACTTTGTTACACATGGATCCTCGCTTAAAAAAAAAAAAGAAAAAAAAAAAGGTGCAGCTTATATTCAGGTGTGCCTTATATATGGACAAGTCCCGTGGTCTACTGGGAGGTGCAGCTTATAATCAGGTGCAGCTTATGATTGTGAAATTACTGTAATGTTTTAAAAATGCTGAGGAATTAGGTAAGGATGCTAAGAGTATGTATGAACCTCTGCGAATTATATTTCCCAATATTAGTTCTGAAGTCTATTGTATTACCAGAATGGTAACAGTTACCACAAACTGATGAAGAAATTAGTGAGGTCAAAAATTACAACAATGACAGTCTTCAATTATCTGCTGTCATGCTGTTAAGGTTTCCAGCAATCAGGAGTGAATAGCTCATCCTGAGATTGTAAAGGCTATGGTGAAAATGAGACAAGACTTCTCCAACAGTAACAGTCTAATTTTTAGAAGAAAAGAAATATTGGAAAGAAGAAGTTTTAAAATGTTTGCCTTGGATTGGACACTATAAAAATGTCATGCTCTATGCCAAATGTCAATAAATACCCTCTGCTGGGAAGACACCAAAAGCATTAATAGCATTTGAAACCAAAATAGCATTGTTGTGATTTCACTGCAAAGACACTAAAATACAGAAATAACTTTTAAAAAAATGTAGTCATGTCCAAAAGAGGGGGAAAACACCAAGATGAAGAATCTCTCTCATGCTAAAGGTATAATCACAGAAAAGTCCAAAAAGACTATTTTGAAGCCCTAGATAAATGTTCACAGCCATCTTAACCATTGAAAAAGAAAAGAAGCATCTGACCAGACCATTAGTGCAACAGATCTGTGATCACAAGCAGCACTCAACAATCAGAAAAAGCTAAAACTAATTCTTTGCATCAGTTTCCACTGAAGAGAAGGTCACATCAATTCTTAGCACTCCTCTTGGCGAGTGATTAATTTGACAAACTGTCTCAATTCAAATATTAAGAGAAAAGTTTTTAGAATGAACCACTTCAAGTAACCATCCTAAGAAACAAGGACATGGTGTTTATCATCCCAGAGCTGTAAAGAAATTCAAACATGAAATTGCTGAGCTGTGATATTGAAATATATATAACCTGTGGTTTAATTCAGCCTCTTAGTCCCAGTGGTCTGGACAATTAAAAAATGTTGCACCAAGCTTCAAACAAGCTCCAAGAAAAATTATGGATGCTGCTAGTTCATAAATGGGATTTATCTTTTCAATAAGTTGACCTTCTATTTAATTGAATATTATACAAGTAGATACATAGATAAATGCAATGTACTGACAGACAATCAGCAGAACTTCTGTTTGGGAGTCATGCTTTGCCATCTGTTAGAGATTTCTGAAGGAAATAAGATACCTGTCATCAGTTTAATTTTTTTTTTCACAGATATCCTTATCCAAGGTGCTTAAATAACTTACGATGGTATACATAAGATATAAAAATAATAATAAAATTAAATAACCAGATTTTACAACGAGAAGAAACTGAGAGATCTACCTAAGAATCTCAGTTAGAGTATTTGGTGTGAAAAATAGTAATCACTGTATGGAAAAGGAAGGAATTATGAAAGAACAAAATTTTTAGATGACGAAGTATTATGCATGCTAGACATATACATAAAACTGACTGCAAAGGAATCCACAGAGGTCTCAAAATACTGAAGTTCTGTTCAATAAAAACAACCAAATAAAATTGTGACAAGTATAATAACATGCACATGAGGTAAAAATACTGTAATTATAAATATATAACAGCTGTCTCAAAGTGTGGCATCTATTATCTTTCAGAGAGAGAGCTGAAACCATTGGAGGTGGGGGAAAAGCATTAAAAAGAATGTCAGAAATTACTAGGTATAGGGAGAACAGAACAGAAAATCCCATTTATCACTGTCAACTCATCCTAGTTCTCCTTTTGAACACTTTATAGATAATAAGGTGTTTTGAAAAGAGGTGTTAGAGATTTTTTTAAAAAATATTACAAAAGAGGGACAGTCACTGAGAAAAGCAGCAGCTTCTGTACAAGGGACAAGAAGAAGTGCCAAGACTTTCCGTGCTTGGAGAAGCTAGAGAGGGATATGATATAGAGCTATAAAATTGTAAATGGTTTGAATAAGATGAATAATGACTGTTTATTAATTATTTGTAAGCTCAGAAAAACTATCAAGCCCTTAAAGACATTCTCAAGGAGCAATGTAAACATTACAAAATCTTAATATATTATGTAAGTACAGTAATTTCACGAATATAAGCCGCACCTTTTTAATTGAAGAATCCAGCCTACCCCAGTAGTGCAGCTAATCATCAGGTGCAGCTTATTTATGCACAAATCCCAGTGAAATGCAAACCTGGAAGTGAGAGCTGGCCAGGGAGGGTGCCTGGGGCTGCCTTTAAAGGCTTGGCTGGTCTATGAAAACTGTTTGCAACTTGAGCACCTGACACCAAACCCTGCACTGGCAGCGATTCTGTTACTTACTCGTTACTTTGTCACACATGGAGCCTCGCTTAAAAAAAAAAAAAAAAAAAAAAAAGAAAAAAAAAAAGGTGTGGCTTATATTCGGGTATGGCTTATATATGGACAAATCCTGTGGTCTACCCCGAGGTGCAGCTTATAATCAGGTGCAGCTTATAATTGTGAAATTACTGTAAATTGTGACTGAATACTTTGTCACAGAATACTTTGGAAACTAAAAAGACAAATGAGTTCCAAAAGTGATGGATTGATGGATAAATGGATGCAGAAAAGTCCATTTGTAGCTCTACAATATTATGGCCTTTAGTCCAGGAAGCTCTTTGACTTTGACGGGTAAGATCCCTGTTGTGCTTTTCTAAGCAGTTTTGCATTCTGGCTTCAGCTTTGAATGTGGTTCTGGATTGCACTGCCTTTTAAACAAGCACAAAAGGCCACATGTTCTTATGAAATGCTTGTGATATTCTACACAGAAGTTCTGCAGAAAAGATTCTTGGGGATATAGTATATGCCAATAGAGGAAGTGTCAGAAATGTCAGAGGGAAAATAGAAAGTATCAAATGGTGAAGTAAAGATACGAATTTGAAGGAATGTTTCTCTTCAATTCAACTCTGGTAAATCACTAGCTGGAAAAATGGCCAGGTTTTGGCAACATATTTCACGCAAAATTATCCAGAAGATAAAAACCAACTATAAGCATAAAAATAATCCAAGGAATATGATCTGTAAGAAACATGAAATGCATTGTAGAACTTTAATGTACTGAAAATTTTCCATATGTATTTGGTAGAATAAAAGAAAGAAGAAAAATTGTTTACTAGGTCATAAGAATAAAGTATAAAATGCAGAAAGCTGTTGCAAAAAGATTTGAGCTAGACCACAGAGAATATTTTTTAGCAGGAAGATCCCAAATACTGATGTAGATTGCCTAAGGAAATGCAGAATCTCTATCATCCTTGTGTTTTAAGACATCAGTTAGGCCCATATCTTTACAGTTTGAGTGCAGTAAGTGGGCTATATGTGTTCTACATTCATTCGAGTCCTATTTTATTCTGACATTTGAGGAATGGCTTGTCTGAAATGTGTGTGATCAATGCACATTATTTTGACTGCATGCTGGCATACAGCTATTCATGCTGTCTTTGTGCATATTTATTTTCTTTCTCACTCTATCTCTAATCATCTATAATTTTATTTACATGCTTGGCTACTGTTTCTCACAGTCAAATTCCTCTCCATTGGCTTGACACTCATTGTTTAGTATTATTCTCTGTGTTTTGTCACATTTTCCTAGCTCATTTTTCAAACAGCCAGTGGTAATTTGTTCTCATTTTTATAAGGACAATTTCAAATTTCTTTTTACTTATTTATTTTTAAAAGTATGATATGAAACAATTAAGCATGTTATGCTAAGATCAATACCATCCCCTTATTCAACGTATTCTCTCAGCAAATATTTATTCCTTTGGTAAAATACTCAGGTGAAGTTGCCCAAATATTTTGCTTAATCACTCTTGGGGGAGTAATACTTTTTGCTTTAAATTTAGTGAAACGTGTTGGCAGCGTTTGTACTGTAAGGTTAGGGTTGAGGATGAGGCAAGGAAAAGAAGCCAAAATGGCAAGGATTTATTTCTTTATCCCTGACACTGGCAGCTGCCACCTGTGGTTGTACCACAGGAGACCCTGCACTCTCTTGGCATGGTACTTGCGCAGGGGTGCATTATTCTCTGCCTGGGGCAGAGCCAGCCCATGCAGGTAGAGACTGAGCAGGCAAGGAAGTCCTAAACAGGCACCAGATTTCTTTTTCCAGAAAGCTCTAAAAACAGTGTCCACACTTCACTAAATGCTTGCTTGCAAACAAAATACCTAATGGGTCTTGAGAACACAGCAAGCTAGAATGCATGATGTTCTGTATGCCCACATCTGCACACTGGGAGAGGTAGAATTTTTTGTGGATTATGGATGACTAGAGAAGAGCACATAGAATGCTCTAGGAGAGTCTACTTCCTATTACTTCTCTCAGCAGATGTAAGAGTACAAAAGTCCAGGAGCAGAAGTGAGCCCCAAGTTTCATCTGCAGAGGAAATGCATCTCCTGCTTTCTTTCACAGAAGAAAACCTGAGATAACCTTTCTAGAATCTTCAGTATTAGCTATTTCCTTTGGGTGCAAGGCCCTTAAAGGAGATGAGGAGATTACAGTAATTTCACGATTATAAGCTG
>VRYO01001878.1:32981761-32993991 GCA_009812075.1 Sialia sialis
TTCAAAGGTATTCATCCCTGCTTTCTGAAAATCTAGCTCTGAGAGACCAAAACCATTATCCATATATATTACAATCTTGACTATTTTTCAAAAGAATGATTATCCATTCACTCAGACCTGTCTGCAGAATAAAGGCCTGAGCGAGTCATGTCATTTTTACAAACTGTCATTTAAACCAACAAGGTTCTATTTTTCTGCACAACTATCAGGTGGGCAACAGCTCTTTACCTGTTACACTACAAAATGTTTCTAAAATCACATGTCTTTTTCTTCATAATTGGACAAAGCCTTCAAATGGCTTGGGACAAACTCATCTCCTAGAAACAAAGGTAGGGATACACATACTCTACTAGCCCATTAAACTACAATAGGATTATTCAGAGATGTGTCACTTCATCCTTTCCCTTAGAATAAGTCCAGATGCAGCAAATGAGGGCAAAATAGCTGTGAGGGATAGAAGCAGACCAATAGTAATCCAGGCTGACTGCATTGGTATCAGAAATGAGCCATCAAACTTGAGACTTTTTATCATTCTACCTTGAGGAATACTATCACCATACTAGAGAATCAGAAGGACCTTTTATAGTTGTCCCTCTCAATGTACATAATCCTTTGACATGCTTAATGTTCCTTGATTATATAAGCTGTTTCTGCCTTTTGGTGATTGGCAGTGGTATTGTTGTGCCAGAAGAGGTTTAAAGTTTTTGTAATTTGTTCCTTGTTGCAGGCAGCTATGATCAAGGTCTTTCATTGTTTTCTCTTTGATTCTCTGAAGTTGGTTTTATTTAACCCGAGTGTTTTCACTCCTTTTTTTTTTTCAAATGGCTTTCATTTAGAATTCTTGTAGATGTCCCATATGGTTTCATGGCACCTCTTCCTTCCTTGGCTGCACTAGCCAACCCTTAATCACTGAAATACAATATTCTTAAAGAGCTGTGCCAAGCAGGCCTCTGATTCTTTTCATATATGCCCAGGAAAAGTGTAACTGTACACATCTACTCCAAGCCACTGCTTCATGTTGACTCTCAAAGGTAATAAATATTTTTATTGTTTTCTCTCTGTTAGTCCTGAAGTGTTTTTAACTACATTTGTAGCTGTTTAATTTTATGTGATTTTGGCAGACTAGTGGTATAAATTTCAGTCCTGGTGTTGCCTGATTCTGTTCTAGAATGGAGAGGATGTAAAAAGGCATCAAACTTTCGCGAGTCTGTATTTGCTATTGGAGCTGTGTAAATAGGTATTAGTAAATATAAAGACTGAGAGAGTAAGAGAAACAAATAGAAACAAAAATGCTCCTTTGCTTTGTGACTGCTAAACTTTTTCTCACTTGTTATCATAATTCCACTTACAAGTCTCTCTAGATGAAACTAAGAAAATTTTCAGAAAATTATTTTTAAGAGAAAGGAATACCTTTGGTTTTCTGCACAGAGCACAAAACTCTAAAATATGTAAAGACAATAAGAGGGATTTCAGAAATTGCTTTTACGGCATAAAATAGCATTTTACATACAGTAAAACAGGTCATGAAATTATCCTCCATCATTTCTATAATGTAAAATTATTCTACTTTAATATTATCTTCTGAAGCCCTGAGTTTAATTCTGCTCAAGTACTACAGACTACTGCTGCAGATATTAAACATAAAAACTACATTAGCATAACAGTGAAGTTGCAAAGCTTGTGTGCACCCAGTGCCTGTAATGCATTGAGCTCTTTTAACAACCAGTTCTGCAATAAACTGTTTTCTCCTCCTTGGGCAGTGTAGTTTGTGCCCTGTTTATTGTACACAATTCAACATTAACATAACAACAGCAATATAGGAGTTGAATACTTCTGAAACATTTATTTTCACAAATGAGATTAGAGATTACTATTCTCCTTGTTTCACCAACTATTAAAAACACAGAGACATTAAGGTCAAAGGTACTTACTAATTTTCACTAGTCAATTTGAGACTCTCCTGATTTGATTTTTTAGTGTAAGCAGCAGAATACTGACTCCATTAATTTTTAAGGGTATTTGTTAACTTCAGAGGTTGCTATGGGCACTCTCTCAAATGAAATTGCAGTGCTTCAAGTCCAATATTCTAAAAACAAATGCAAAATTAATGATCATGTAAGTATAATGTTATAATCTGGAAAACTTCAGATAATAATAATTGGAGCAATTCCAATATTCCAATTCCAATTGAAGCACTGCCTTTCCCCCATCATTACAGTGGCAGGAACTTCCCTAATGCCTTTAGGTTTTGCCTCCTTTTCTTCTTTAACTGAGCTAGGAAGTGATATTTTCTCAGGGAAAAGCTTTAGACAAATTCCAGAACTATGCAAGAGCTTTGAAGTGACCTAAGAGGGGACTGAGGAGGAAGGTGGTGTGTGAGGGACAAGGACTGGTTGCCTGTGCCTCACAATCAAGGTGTTTCCCTTTAAACAGTGTAAATTAGCTTGGACAATTAGCATATGCTCTTATGGCAGAACCTTGAAGAATGATGAAGGTCAGTTCCCTCAGTCACATGGGAAATAGCCACCTCATCCCAAACGTTGGAAAATAGAAGAGTAAACTGTAAAAAATGGTCTTTGTTTTCCTTGGCCTTTATTTAAATTCATTTTTGGGTACCTTTGAACTGGACTATGTCTGCTGCAAAAATCTGCAGTCCCTGATCTACTGAACAGACAGATCCACTGAACAGATGACATTTAGCTGAGGCATGCAGCTGACACTCCCAAAGGATGGGATGTCATCCAAAGACATGAACAAGCTCCAGAAATGAGTCCATGTGAACCTTACATGATTGAACAAGGGCAAGTGGAAGGCCCTGCATGTGGCTCAGGGAAAGCCCCAGTATCAGAACAAGCTGAGAACAACCCTGATGAGAAGAACCTGGGGGTGCTGGTGGATGAGAGGCCAGACATGATCTAGAAATGTGCACTTGAGGCACAGAAAGCCAACTGTGTTCTGCATCAAAAGCAGCAGGGACAGCAGGGCCATGGAAGTGATTCTGTCCCTCTGCTCTGCTCTGGTGACACTCCACCTGCAGTGCTGCACCCAGCCCTGGGGTCCCCAGCAGAGGAAGATGTGAATTTTTTGGAGGGAGTCCTGAGGAGGCCATAAAACCAAACAGAGGGATGGAACACCTCTGCTATAATGAAGAACATCAGGAAGAATATCAGGGCACCTCTTGGATGAAGGAAGGCTGAGGGAATAAGGGGTTATTATGTTTGGAGAGAAGATTATGGAAAGATCTTCTTGCAGCCTTTTAGTACTAAAAGGTGGCTTTAAAGAAAGATGGGGACAGACTTCTAAGTAAGGCCTGTAACAGTTGGACAGGGGGAAATTGTTTTAGACTAAAAGAGGGTTTATTTAGACATTTTATATGATGAAGCACTGGAACAGGTTTCCCAGAGAGGTGGTAGAGGCTCCATTCCTAGAAACATTCAAGGTCGGGTTGGACAGAGTTCTGAATGGCTCGACCTAACTGAAGATGTCCCTGGCTTATTGCATGGGATGTTAGACTAGATGAACTTCAAAGGACCCTTCCAATCCAAACCACAGTATAATTTTATGGTTCTCTGTTTCTTTGATTCTGAATGAACAGAATACTTGCTGGAGGTTAGTAATGGTGATGCTCAGAGCTCCAGAGGGTTGAAGAGCAATGAAAGCAGAAATCCTATCTCCCATCCAGTGAGTATAACCAGCTGACACAAAGAGCTGTGCCTATAGCATAGGAATATACTCTGGGATCAATAGAAGTAGTGCTGAGTTGCTCTTAGTATGTGTATCAGGGGTGGACTTCAGAGTGGATTTTGAAGGAGAAAATCTTCCCTCTATCCTCAATGACTTGACACAGGGAGCTATGCAACCCTTGCCTATATTTCATATGCATCCATGCTGTAGTAGTCACCTAGCAGAAAAGGCAAAAACCCTAAGGATTCACAGGAGCCATTGTAACAGAGCTCATATGTTGGTGAAGATCTGCACCACTCACATTGCAGGTCAATGTGTATGGGCTGTAGCACATAATGTCTTCACAATTAAAAGACAGCTGATTGTGTGTTTGCAAACTACAGGGTTTTTTTCTGCATAAATCTGTTAACTGACATTTATGCCAAACATATTACGTACTCATGTCAAGAGAATAGAACCCATCTGTACTGCAGAGATGTAATTAGCATTAATTAATATGTTCACATTGTCTGGTGCTCATATATTTTGCCCTGAAGTCCTAAATGCAGCGTGGCATTTAGTAAGGCAGTATTCATGAGTCTTCATCTAAATTCCAAACATTTGGATTTTGTGATGCCTTTAGTGCCCCTTGTTATTAACTCTTTCTTAGCATCTCTGGAAAGGAAGTTTTGTTCAAGGCAGTGTTTGAGAAATGGCTGTTCCTGATATGAACTTGTTAGAGGCAGAAAAGTTTCTTCAGCAATTGATATTCTAGCATAAAAGTAAACAATTACAATTATCATGTGGACCAGTAATGAAGAAATTTGGTTTTCAAAAACACGAAGCAATCAACAACAAATGTTTTAATAGGTTATTAACAAGATACAATAAAATCTCTTCATCCAAGCCATTTGGTAGACAACATATATATTGAATGGATGGCAAGTGATTCAGGAAAAAATGCACATTATCTACAATAGCACTGTTTTTACCATTTCTGATTCAGCCGAGATCCTCAAACTAGTGAACCCACTTTCATGTCCTACTCATGACCAGTATGCATTTGTGGAAGACATGCTCCTGTTCTTACCAAAACTTTACAGGCATGTGAGATCCTCTATTACACTTTTTTCCTGTCTCTGCAAACCTCTCCTCTGCTTCTAGTCATTCTGAATATTGATGCATAAAAACTGAGGGTTTGGGAGTGAATTTCCTCATTGGAAATCTTTTAAGTGAGTATTAACGTTCCTTCACAAGTCATAATATGTACATGTACTTCCTGCATAGTTTTCTGCAATATTTACTTTATCCCTCCATTTCTGAGGACCTCCCCAATCTGCTTTTAACTGCAAGCAATTTTTCCTTTTGTTTGATGCTTTTTCATGTATTAACAACAATAGCTAATATTGCTGGATATTCATTTAATTGGAGAGCTTTCACAGAATCACTGGCTGAATGCCCTGAGCTACCTTAACAGTAGTTTAGTATTCCTACAGTGAATGCAACATCCACAGATCCAGCAGAAGCCATGAACATGTGAAGAGGTTACCTGTCCAAATTTTAGAAGCCACAAACACGATTCAATCTCTAGAAGCAGTATGGCCCTGCTCTAGGAATGACAAATTTACCTTTGGATAAATCAGAGGTACAGTAATTTCACGATTATAAGCCGCACCTTTTTAATTGAAGAATCCAGCCTACCCCAGTAGTGCGGCTAATCATCAGGTGCGGCTTATTTATGGACAAATCCCAGCGAAATGCCAACCTGGAAGTGAGAGCCAGCCGGGCAGGGTGTCTGGGGCTGCCTTTAAAGGCTTTGCTGGTCTATGAAAACTGTTTGCAGCTTGAGCACCTGACACCAAACCCCGCGCTGATGTGATTCTGTTACTAACTCGTTACTTTGTCGCACATGGATCCTCACTTTTAAAAAAAAAATGTGCAGCTTATATGGTGCGGCTTATATATGGACAAATCCCATGGTCTACCCGGCTACCTGGATGTGTGGCTTATAATCAGGTGTCGCTTATAATCATGAAATTACTGTAATTTCATCACATTTTAATTGTATG
Source organism: Sialia sialis (assembly GCA_009812075.1). NCBI lineage: Eukaryota > Metazoa > Chordata > Aves > Passeriformes > Turdidae > Sialia > Sialia sialis. The sequence goes on from VRYO01001878.1 coordinate 32,987,494, forward strand.
CCTTTAAATGTACACAGACAGTTTATTTCTCATGCTTTCAGATGCACAGCTTTATTGTAAGCGTCTGCCACAAATATGATTTGCTCAATTTTTTATACATAAAGCTATCATGTATGTGTCTGTTAGTGCCATAACCTTAATGGGATTTGACTGGCAGATTTTTGATGCTTTTAATGATTATTTGGAGTGTGACCCCATGAACCTTTTTCTTGCAGCAATGATGCCTTGCAGAATCATCTTCACCAGCCTTAAACTTATTTACCATCTTCATTGTGCTGACCCAATGTTTTGTTAGGCTGTGTGGGGAGACTGAACTTGTTCACTTATATACAGTAATTTCATGTGTATAAGGCGCACCTTTTTGACTAAAATTTTGATCAAAACCCTGAAGTGTGCCTTGTAGGCCGGTGCGCCTAATATATGGACAAAGTTCAGGAATTTGCCAACCTGGAAGTGCGAGCCCATGCAACCCCGAGCCAAGCCAAGCCCATCCAGCCCCGAGCTGAGCCCGCACCTGCCAGTAAACCCTGCAATCATGTGATTCTGTTACTAATTCGTTACTTTGTTGTGTTGGATCCTCCCTGCAAAAAAAAATGCGCCTTATAGTCCGGTGCGCCTTGTATATGGACGAAGTTCAGAAAATTGCCGGCAACCCAGAAGTGCGCCTTATAGGCGTGCAATAACTGTAACTGTAATACAATTTAGCAGGAAGAGCAGCTATTCAATGCATGAGCCTGGTTTACCATGAGAACCAAAAAAACCCGAGTCATAGCACAACTGAGAAACCAACAGAGGATGGGAAATCATTTCATGGGTGTACTGCAGAGCAACAGGTGCACAGTAAGTCCATATGGAAGCACGTACTGGAGCTGTACCAACAGGGGCTAGTTGAATCCATCTGCTAAGGTTTTGAGCTGCTAATCTAATGACTGTTTAGTATGCTTCATCACAAAATGTGGTGACTCCTACTTTAGCAAGGCTGGTGTAGGTCACTGCTCCTTACTTAAGCTGCCTGGAGGAAGATAGTTAAACTGAACTGACTCTTTCAGCAAAGATAAACCTTGAAACAAACCTTCTGAAGCAGGTCAGGGGAAATGTATCACTTGATTTTTTCACCTGTCTTTTAATTTGTGGTACAACATCACATTTAGAGAGTAGTGTGATTTTTGTATTAAAAAATAGAGGAGAAAGAGTCAGAAAAAAGTTGTACCTTTAGCACAGCTGACTCTTTTTTATGTTGGAAAAGGAATCTTTGCTTCCTTTTATCAGTATCTTTGTCACCATCCTCCGAATTTAAACAGAGCACAACTCCTTCTTGATAAGTCTTGCCTTTCTTCTAGCTTGGACAGAGTTTCTATATGGGGAGCACAAAAATGAGGACTGTACAAGCTGTTGGACTGGGAAATACCTATGGTGTGGTTTTGTTTCTAAGAGAAGGGCAGTACCTGCTGCAAGAGCTCCAGCAGCCAAGCTACTCAGGCACAGTAATAAGCTTGCTATTGCCTCTGTGCACAGTTATGACTCTGTCATGCATCAATATGTGTGCATCAGTGCCTGCAGAATCAGAATGTGAAGATATCAGTAGAAAACTACATAATGAGTGTGTGGAATGTGTTAGATGCAGATATTGGAAACGCAGAGTTTGGAGGAGTTTGCTACATCAGTTTAAATTTAGTAAACTTCATGTTTCAGCTCATTAATTTTGTTTGAAGAATTACATTGAACACATTTCTGAGTTATCCAGGAGGAAAAAAAAAATCTAAACAATTTTCTGTAAATACAAAAATCATAGGGTTGTCACAATATTCAGATCATCAAAAAATAAACTGTATGTATTTCCTTTTAAATTTGGAGAAATATGCATATCTGAGGGAATAAATGTGAGAATTTTAGCTCATATAGTCACATTCTGGAAAAACTAAATTGCTGAAAATGAAAGACAGGGTGCTTTTATTTAGAGGTCTGTAACTGCAACACAAATTTTGCAATAAATCACATACAAAAAAAAATAATATATTGCATGTCTGCTATTTCAAGTTGTTGTTTCAGAAAAGGATATGCAAGCTGCTATGCTAATTGCAGTTCATGATAAGATCCTATCAAGTTAGACTACTGATGCTTCCATATACAAATGTACATATGCTTTTTTAACAGTGATCAAATTCTCTGAAATTCGTTTAAAAAACCTCTTAGTTGCATATCTACTAATGAAAATAATAGTTTCTACAGTAAAACAAAGAAATCCAAATGAAAATGACAGAAAGCACATAATAAAAATTAAATTTTATGTGTATCTCTGTGCAAGCAGTTTACCAAAATATCTGCAAGTTTCTGCCCTGAAAGTCAGCAAACAGGCATTGTTGTTAAGGAATGTGATTTTTTTGTTTCTCTTACATTATAGAAGGCTTCTATTAGAACTGACATTCAATGTTATCAATAGTAAAAATTATCTGCTATAGAGGAAATTGCTTGTTCCACGAGTTTTCAGAGCTCCTGTTTGATGCCTTTAGTGCAGAAACAACAAAAGCTAGCAATTTCTCTTCCAGTGAGGATCAGTAATTTCTTATGTGTTCTCTTAACCTTATCTCTGAAAATCAAAAGATAGGGAGGGGTAATATTATTAGCCTAGACTTGAATATTTCAAGGAGGCACCATACCTACTTTAAAAAAAAATGGCTGAATAAAGCACTAAGAAATAATAATAAAGGTTTTTGCCTGAAAGTATGCATCTTTTAATAATATTTGCAGGAAGAAAGTGGAGACTGTCTTTACCAAAAGGAAAGTCTAGCCTCACAATTTTCCCAGATTGTTGGAGGGTCTTTTATTAAACAGGAAACAGAACTGGTGAGGAAAGCATAACAGCATCATAACATTTGAATGCAAATGTCTGCTGCCCCTTTGTGGCTGCTTTTAGTCTCTTGAGGTTTTCAAACAAATGTAATGAATATCTGATTAAATTTATTTAATATCAAAAATTTGCAGAACATGTATGTGCTATTTGAATCCTATGTAATTTTTTTAAGTTCAGTCTAGATCATAAACATATCATGTTAGGACTATTTCAAATGTAAAAGACATAGTAGTAAGCATACACAGCAAGAAGCAGAAACAGTTGTGACATCCTAAAGATAAAACTTAGTCTCTAAAGTGTAGGCTGATGTGTCATCCTTCCTTGATTTTGAAAAAATGCCTGCGCATTTCCAAACAGTTTTTACTAATTTTTATTTATCGATCTAATAAAAATTGTTATCTTTTGCTGCAACTCAGTATATTAATATATAGCCACAGTTTGAGGGATTTGTTTAGACCCTAGAATTTCCTTAGTCAGGGAGGTATATTGCTACAGACACATCTGGTATCCTGACTTGTACAAGGACAGTGGAGTAAATAAAGTGTCCGCAATATATGCAGGGGAGAGGATACATTGGCCTAAATGGCTCCTGCAGATGGCTTCAATAGAGGGAAGAACCTGGAATCCAGACAAGCCTAGAGACAGGCAGAAAGAGACCAGATTCACAGTAGGAGGTACCCAAGAAATATTCTGCATGTTCACTGGCAATATGTTTCCTCATTAACTTTCATTTATAAAAGTTCTCTTGCAATTTCTCATAATACAGTGTGTGTGGTGCTGAGTTTCTTCAATGCTTTCCAATTGTAATGAAAATTAAAAATATTTTCCATTTTGCAAGAAAGGGCTTGAATTTCAAAGGCACTGCAATTGTTTCTGTCTACAAGCAGCCTCCTTTCCCCTACCACAATGTGCAATGTGCAGGGCTCAGACAATGAGAGACACAACAGAGTTCCAGTCCAGCTGGCCACATTTTTGTGTATATCCACTGCAGGAGCCAAACTCATTCTGTGGTTGAAGCCCAAAGGACACTTTCCATAACAGTCCATGAATCAGGATTGAGGAGTTAAGTATAATTTGAAATTTATGGAGCATAAAGTCTTACACTTGGCATTGCCAGGAACTAGGTCTTGATGTATTCCATGGTGGTGTGATTTAACCCCAGCTGGCAGCTCAGCCCCACACAGCCCCTCATTCACCGCCCCCCCCCAGTGGGATGGGGGACTGAATCAGAAGGGTGAAAGTGAGGAAGCCCATGTGTTGAGATAAAGACAGTTTAATTGGGAAGCAAAAGTTGCACACAAAGCAAAACAAGGAATTAATTCACTGCTTCCCATGGGCAGGCAGGTGTTGGGCCATTCCCAGGAAACACAGCTCCAGAACACCTAGTGCTTACAGTAATTTCATGCCTATAAGGTGCACCGGAGTATAAGGTGCACTTTGGGGTTGCCGGCAATTTCCCATACTTTGTCCATATATAATGTGCACCAGCGTATAAGGCACACTTTTTTTTTTGCAGGGAGGATCCGGCTCCAGGCAGCCCCGCCCTGGCTCGCACTTCCAGTTGGCAATTTTCCAAACTTTGTCCATATATAAGGTGCACCAGCGTATAAGGCGCACCTCTGGGTTTGGATCCAAGCTTCAGTCAAAAAGGTGCGCCTTATACGTGTGAAATTGCTGTACTTGGGAAGACAAATAGCATCACTTCAAACATCCTCTCCTCCTTTCTTCCTCCACACACTGACCATGGCACCATAAGGTCTAGAAAATGTCTTGGGTCAATTGGGGTTACCTGGCCTGGCTGTGCCCCCTCCCAGCTCCTTCTGCATCACCAGCCTCTTTGCTGGTGGGGTTGGGTGAGCAGCAGAAAAGGCCTTGACTCTGTGTAAGCTCTGCTCAGCAGTAACAAAAACATAAAAACATCCCAGGGTCATCAGCACTGTTTCCAGCCTCATACTACCTACTAGAAGAAAATTAACTCTATCCCAGACAAAAACCAGCACACATGCCTGCTGCTCTCATCAAGCAAAATACCTTTAGTATCTTAAAAGCCTTTTTTTAGTAGTTCTTTACTGAAAAGCTCTTTACTGATTTTACCTGAGAAAGCTCCAAAATTACTGTCTTGAACAGTACAGTCTTTTGAGTTACTAGCACCTCAGGTCTATCTGTAGATACTCCTGTCTAATTTTTCAGATCAGTTTAACATAGAAATGCTATTCTGAAAAAGCTGTTTGCATAAAGTAAGCATGCATAAAGCTTATAAAACTCTGTGCTTTTATTCTGTACAAATGGAACAGTAGCATTTTGAAAGACACAGGATATTACAGCTCTTCAAAATTATGTAATGCATCCTTACACTGAATCCTGGCAGAGTTTATGTTTGCTTCCCACAACTTCCCAACTGAATTTGAGCCAGCCATATGTATAAATTTTTTATATAATTTTTTTACAGAATCACACAAAATCTTTAAGATTATTTTCTGATTTGGTGCTGTGTTTCTGAAAAACATGCATCTCCTAAAAATGTTTGTTGTGGTGAATTGTGCACAATATGGGTTTCATAGTTTGGTTCCTAGTCTAGTTTAGTTCGCCCCTGCTCAACACCTAGATAAGAAAGGTATCATAAAGCCTTTGGTCTCCTTAGATTTTTACTTCTTTTTAATTTTTGGAAAACATCAACATACTTTGAAAAGCCACTATTGCAATAGATTTACAGAAATTAATCCTGCACGGTATCCAAAATGCTCTCCCTTATCCTGAAAATGAAGAAAAATTCCATTAATTTTTTAAACATATGAGATATTTCCACCATTAAGTTCCATTTGCTGTTGCACTATGGAACTTCATTTATGAAAAAAAATACAGGGGGAGCTGATAGCTTTAGAGAGCACATCTGTAAATACACATACCACAGCTCAGATACTCTGGATCCTGTGTACTTTAGCAAAATAGAGCTGTACACTACATTCCTGAATTTAAACAGAAAACCAGCCACCTAGTGAGGTATCAGGGACTATTAAATGCCAGTATTCATTATAAATACTTTTCAAATGTGCACAGACATCTATAGCATGTAGAGCAATAAGCACATCTCTTGACATCCTTGCTATTTTTACAGTAGCACAAAGGTTCTACAGCACCACTCAACTGTTTTGACACAAGCTGTCAACACTTTTACTTCAGTTTTATTGATGATAAAGGACCGTGATACCTCTCAAGAGTCCATCCAGCCTGTTTCCCAAACCTAAGTGACAACGATGATTTGGTATTACCAAGGAAAGGATGGAGTGGAGTTAATTGATGATTCCTCTCAAACAATATGTATGTTTTGAGTAAAACCTTTCTTCCAAAGGATGAGCTTTTATTTTCTTTTCTTGCTTTTTTTTTTTTTTTTATTAATAGTATTAATTTGCTTTACTGTTTAGAAGCTTAAACATGACTCACAGGAGTAAAACCAAAGAAATGCTTTGTCATGGAAAGTTAGACCAGGAGCTAGGTAAAGCATGTGTGTGATTCTGATACCTTTCACTAGCTCCAGTAGGATGAGCTGTCTGCAGCACTACACCAGAGGTAAGAATTCTTCCCTAATATATAAATGCCTTCAGTTTAATATGAAAGCCAGTACTGGTGTCACACTAAGGAGTTCACAG
>VRYO01001878.1:33007704-33036762 GCA_009812075.1 Sialia sialis
AACATGGCATTCCTGCCCCAAATCACAAGAGTCAGTAACTTCAACTCTCACCTTGCCCATTACAACAAAAAATCTTTATTCACAGGAGAAGAATAATTTCAAAATTTCAAATGAAACTGTAAAAAAGACTGAAAAAACTACATCCAGCTGGTAACATCTCTCATGAAAAGTACTAGTGGACTATGTGCTGAGAAAACACTTTCACACGCACTGACAACATTAGCAGAGTTTTACACTCATCAGTACAGAGACCATGTACTCCTACATGTTTGTGAAACAGCTACAATCATAATTTATCTACAAATCTAATCAGACAATCTGGAGATTAAACCAGTGAAAATATTAAGTCCCAGCACTTCTGCAATTCTTGCATAGCCTGCCAACTCCTCCAATGCACTACAAACAAATTGGTGAAAGTCTTTTGTGTAAAAGTTTTCACCACATTTACTGCCAGAGGGTTTTGAGTTGGAGGTTATGGGTTTTTAGTAAAGAAACTACTCAAGTACTATATTAAAGGAAAAATACACAGTTCATATAGAACTAAAAGAATTGAGTTGTCAGTGACAAAATAATTATATATATCCCAGTATTTAGCTATTTTTGTATTATAATTACTAGCTTGCTTCATCAAGAAGAAAAGAGTGCTCTCAAAGATTCAGAATTTTGCATGAGTTGATACACTAGAATGCAACTTTCCTGTTGTAGATTGCCCAGCAAATTAAAAAATTGTCTGTCACCAATCAGTGAACTCATGTTTCTGAGCACTTGGTGATGTTATTAACCTTACTTATTTTGAACTCTTGATTAAATGACCAGCTTTCCTCAAGATCCATGACATTTTTTTGTTAGTGGTCACTCTAACCTTTAAGTCAAAATCATTATTCCAGAATATAATATTAAATGTCAATACTGGTTTGTTGTTGCTATAAAGCCTCTTCTAGCTAATTTGGAGATGAAGCCAGCTGAAGGTGTTGCTCAGGGATAACAGAGGTGTGTTTGCCCTTACACCTGCAGCATAATTTGATGCAAACACCTATTTTGCACATACTTTGCTGTCCTAAACATGGTAGAAATTGAAGCAATGGAATTTCTTAAAAAGCGGGGGGAAAAAAATTGAAGAATGATTATCTGAGATTCATGAGATCAGGTCTACAATTTGAAGCGCAAGGTAAAAGGATATTAACCAGCTAAAGGCTTGCTGCAGATGCATTGCAAAAGCCATTTAGATATTTGGCTGATTCCTCATTTTATTAAATTGGACCTGATTTGGGCATAATAATATCCTACAAAGATTTCACCTTTTTCAGAAAAATCAAATTATTTTGTGAATGCTCTTATATTAAGCTATCAAGAACAATGAATACAGTTAAGAGTGTTGATAGAGCCATCACCTGAGTTAAAATAGATGAATAATATTTACCAAATGGCATGGTCATGTCAACCTAAAGCATAGTGTTGCATTTCCTCCTGTTCTCAGGCCTTCCCAGAGTTTCTGCACACAGCAGCAGCTTTGCTGGCCAGAGCCTGCTACTTCTGAGTGCAACAGAGCACTGACCAGCCAAGCAGCTGATTCATACTCTCCTGCTTCTGTAAGGGACACTGCCTCCTGCTCCTCACCTTTCAGGGTGGAAGGAATTTAGCAGAAAATTCTGTTTCCCATGTAGGAAATATGCCTCTGTGACTGACAGTAGGTTCTGCTTGGGTTTTTTTATTAGTCCTTATGTTTTATTAGTCTAATTAAGGCTATATTGACTGTGAGGAGGAAATTTTTCCCTCCACTTCTGATAATGACAATCCCTATCCCTCCTGCTATTCTTCTAGTGCATTCTGCAGTGCCACACCATGGCTGCTCTGTATCTCTCCCCCAGAATCACTGTGCTGTTACTATGAAATAGTTAGAATATTTATAGCAATAGGATTTACCTGCCAAAGCAAGAAGGATTTGAATTTTCTGAGATGAGATTTTAACCAGTCATCACACGAGTCAAGTGCATTGGCACCTTGTCTTCCCTGGCAAAATTGCAGTCATTTTGCTTGGATGAGGACCTAGCCACAGTTAGCTGTGTCTGTGCTGTTGCCAAATGGGATTATGACAATACATTATACATGTGGCTGGTTTGAAGACCACCTGGAAGCTTCAGCTAGAGCAGTCTGTAGTTATCCATGAGATTAACAGCGTTGGCTCTGAGACAGACAGTGCAACTTTCCCGACACTGAACTTTGCACCTACTTTCATATGGCTCAAAGTGGAAGTGACACTCTCTCAAGTCGTGTGTGAGGCAGCTGCAGACAGCCTGTCTCTGTGGCAGAGGCAGAGTTTTAGAGCAGCTGAGCTGTGCTAGCTTGGAATCTGAGAGTGGAGACAGGGCAGTCTCACTGCAACCCTTGGCAGAGCAGTCAACACCCAACTGGCAGAGCCCACAGCAGTAGATCAAATCATCAACACAGTGGACTACATGTCAATTTTTCACAAACCTCGGCTGTAACAATTGATTTTTAATTTTTTAGTACTGAGTAACTGCAATCCATGTAGAAATCTTGACACAGCCTTTGTGGAGTTGTATACAATAACACACCTAGCAGCAACACTAATAAATCCATTGTTATACATTTATACTAAATACTAAACAGCAAACAAAGAAAGGTAGCTTTCTCTGTTTTTTATTTTCTCTATTTTCTTCTACCAAGATCAGGCAGTTGGGGTTCTTTGGTCCTCCTCTTTATGTGTCCCCACTGTAGCTTGCACATTATTTTCCTGACAAGCCTCATCCCTCATATCACTGAAGGATTTATATTCTGCTGAGCTCATCTGAGTAGTTAGATAGTCAAAATCTGATCTCATTACATGTGTGTCAGCAGAACTAACTCCTGGGAAGTCGATGGAACCAAGTTGATTTACAGACTTGGAGCCAATTATTTAATTTACCACCCAACATCTGTCATAGCCTCAAATTGCAACTCTCCATGGACATGACCTACATTCCTAAAACTTACAGATGGTATTTTAATATTTCTATAAAAAGAAAAATCTTGTGTGCCAGAGAAATGTACTCAGTTCTTCTCATCTGAAACATCTGATATGCACCCCAGTTCCTCAAGGACCATTTATAAGGGCAGCCAGTTGGAGCTAAGACAAAAGGAATAGGAAGAAAAAAGAAGGCAGCTATGCCAACTGAAATGTCAAGGTGCTGGCTAGCCTAAAGCTCAGTTCCAAAACTAATTGGAAAGGAGAAGAGTCATGCATATACATATATATATATATATATATATATACACACACCACACACTGATTCCTGTGTATTATAACTTTCAGTGACCTCATCAAAACTACTCTTGTCCTTTGAAACTATTTTTCTTTCACGTTTTGATGATGGAGTCTAAAATATATTCTGTTTCAGAGTTAAATGTGGAAAGAGTTCTCATATTTGGATGTACTTTGTCCACTTGGGCTTTTTCTCTCTGCATTTTACACTGCAAGGAGCATTGATTAATGTGAATGTTTTAGCTGTAGTTGTTGTTTGTGTATAAACTTTTGTTAAAACAAGTACTGCAGAATAAATGACCTTTATACAGACACCTATTAAGGCACTAAAAGGCTTGGCTACATTCATCTGAGACGCGTACACATAACGTTTGGGACAATAAAGGGATCAGCAGCTGCAAGGGGTTTGAATTGAATTCTTTAACAATAGAAAAGTTTTTCAACCCCAAATACCAGCAAAGAGAATTTTTTGCAGATAATCCAGAAGAAAGAAAATAATAAAAAAAAAATGCTAGCCAACTTTGCAGCAGTTAGCATAAGGGTGCCATCTGAAACATGTCAGCTTAAGAATGTCCCATAGTACCATTCTTTTACACAACCATAGTATTCAGAACTGTTTCCCCAAATAATCCCAGATGGCAAGCCACAAAATTTCAATTCATTTTAAAAGCTTTCTCTGCTGTTATTATGTGATTGAAAGTGCAAAAGCAGGTTGCCATTCTCATGGCACTATTTGCATTGGCTATTATCCCCTAAAATCCCCTTTAAACAGCTACATTGTCAGCCCATAGGCCTCATTTAGAACTACAAAAAAGACCAGATTAATTCGATCAAAGGGAGAGCCAAGTACAAAATGCACTTTTCAAACTGTATCAGAGTAGGTTCCCTTTACAGATCGCTGCATGGCTAGAGCAATGCAAAAAACCCTTGCCTGAAATAAAGCACTAACAGAAATAGCTGTGCATGTTTCACATGAAGCTTTTGGGGCTCTTCCAGAGTAAATCTCTCACTACAAATGATTACAATAAAATATATTTTAACATACGTAAATGAGGCATCCATTTTTGTCTGTTCGGCTTTCTGCGACCATTTTCAGAAGGCACTGATGTCGTGCTTGGATAATTTAGCCAGCTACAGACATTCCTGAAGTCTCCATCAATTGGAATTTTTAATTAATTAATTAATTAAACATTGAGCAATGAAACTTTCAAAACATACAAGTCCTCCCCATTACTATTTTTTTTTTCCTAGGGTAAAAAATCATCACTGATGAAGCAAAGAATATAGAAAAACTTTTGGTATCATTTCTGCAAAATATTCTTTTTCTTAATCTAAGGTGATTCATTTTGAGTCCAGCATCATTCAGGTCCATAGATATACAGCCAAAAAGGCTCTAGTGGCTTTTCAATCTCACCTGGGCTTTGATGACAGGCAATAATGCTGATATTTTTGTTTTTCACAGAGGGTCCTTGGGTGTCTCTGCACCGTCTCGTTGTCTCAGTCTCTACTGGAGTTTGCTTAGTGATCCTGCCATCAGTTCTCTCACCCTCAGTCTGAAGCAGTTTCTTCAGCAGCTGCTTTTGTGTACTGAGAAGAACATTTTGCAGAGTAAAGAACTGCAGCACAAAGGTAGAGCGACTGAACATGTGCAGCAATATGTGCCATTGCCTCTTAAAGGACACATCAGGCTGAGAAAGAAGCTGAAAAGCTGAGCACCTGCAACTAATGTAATACTCATCTGCTGTAGGATGGAGCTGACTGGGTGCTTTTGTTTGCCACTTCCAATGGGGTTTAGAATTTTGAACAATACTCTCTTCACATAGCTGTTGTATTTGTTTACTTCTCGTATTTCATGGAATGTTTGTGAAGTGTCGGTAATAAACACTGTGTAGCGAGAAATTGTTCCTGTGGAGACAGAAATATAAAATTTTGGTTCTCCAGTCTGAGGAACTATCTACCTCAATTTCACTTCTCCATTTTACAGGGTCAGTGATAAGTTTGTATATCCTTCTCATTGACTGAGAAGAAAATAAGGCAGTATTTTAAAAGAAAAAATTATTTGGCTTTTCTTTATTTTGCAGGCTTTTTTTTCCTGTTTGGTTTTGTCTTTCTCTAGCTGAGATTACAGACAGGGCAGTTTTATCTACTAATAATTTAACTAGATGTGTGAATCAGGCAAGCAATATGTGGGAATCAGTCAAGCAATATTTCGTGCTTATACCTTTTTGACCTATTCTTTGAACTTTATGTATAATAATCTTGGGACCTCTTTACATAGGAAAGTTGGCAGAATTCAAGTGTTGGTATGAATTTCATTATATTTGCTACTTTGCACTAATTCCTTATTTCAGCACCCCTAGAGAAATGTATTGTGATATTTGAAGCTGCTTTCAGCCAGCCACCCACATTTCCAGAGGCTCCAGAGGGGCAGCACAAGATCCTTTCTGAATCTACAGCAGGCAATTACAGCAAATAAAACAGTAGTAAACCATTCTTTTATCTCTTTTTTTTTTTTTTTTCTGGGTTCAGTATCTTATTTGCTGTACTGCAACCATCATCACTGGAGTGAATTTCTTGGCACATCTGGTTTTCTACAAGAAATGAAAGGAAGCCAAATGACTAGGTGTTCCCTGAATTACAGCAATTTCACAATTATAAGCTGCACCTGATTATCAGCCGCACATCCGGGTAGCCAGGTAGCCCACGGGATTTGTCCATATATAAGCCACACCTGAATATAAGCCGCAATTTTTTTTTTTAAAGCGAGGATCCATGTGCGACAAAGTAACAAGTTAGTAACAGAATTGCGCCAGCGCGGGGTTTGGTGTCAGGTGCTCAAGTTGCAAACAGTTTTCCTAGACCAGCGAAGCCTTTAAAGGCAGCCCCAGATGCCCTCCCCAGCCAGCTCTCACTTCCAGGTTGGCATTTTGCTGGGATTTGTCCATAAATAAGCCGCACCTGATGATTAGCCGCACTGCTGGGGTAGGCTGAATTAACTTCAATGAAAAATGTGCGGCTTATAATCGGGAAATTACCATACTTCCCTTACACCATTTCTTACCCTGGAAGTTCTTGTGACCACAGGAAGCTGCCAAAGAGGCAAAGTGGGGCCAAAGAAAGGTTCAGCTGCCATCTCACTGCACTGAGGGCAACAGGTGAAGCTCAGCTTTAGCCAGCAGTGGCAATAACCCTCCAAGGGGCTCAATAAACTTATGAAAGCACATGTTCAGGCATACAAGACTAAGCATTACAAGACAGGGCCCTTGTAAATGCAAAGTCTTGCAAATTTTTCCCCAGCCTTTACCTGGGGTTCCAGAAATATCCACCATAAGATTATGTGTGCTCCCACATAAATAAACTCCTTCATGCCCCTCCCACCTTCAACTAGGAACAACCCAACCTAAATAGCATTTTGGTTTCCAGGTCTTTGTCATCTGCCAATCTCCAGTCTATAAAAGCCTCACAGAAGAAGCCATGTATTTAGGCAGAATGAAATAGATAACAGCAAATAGCATCTGTGACGCTAGAAAGACACTGGATTGTGCCTGCTGAGAAGATTTGGAGAGCACATATTTGGAGAGATTTGGGTTTCCCTTTGTAAATTTAAAGAAGTCTCAACCAAATCTGTTGAAAAGTACATGGAGGATTCTTTCCTGACACATGAGTCAGCAATGAGCCATTCCAGCCAGAGTCTGTGTTCATGGTGCTGATTCAATCTGCATAGGCAACATCAAATACAGACTCAGAAGGTCTGGTGTGTCTGCACCATACACATATGACTTACCCTCCATACACGTTCAGTGCCATTTTCTATATGCTGGGATAATTTGGGGGAAAACACCCAGCTGTTGCAGTCACATAACAAAAATCCTTTCTCAAAGCTTTCTAAAATGGAGCAATTTCCAAAGTGAAATTGGATTTCATTGTATAAGATTGGACAACAGATCTTTCCCCAGCTGCAGTTCTGGCTGACAGATCTCAGGCACATGGAAATGATACTCACTTATTTCTCACTTTTTTTATAGAGACAGCAGCCCTGTGTGAACATCCCCTGAATGGTGCAGGGCAGACACATGCAGCAGCAAGCATCAAAATATTCTTAGAGGATCTTCACAAGCACTTGCTCTTGACCTGCCTCTTTCTCTTGAAATCTGTGATAAACCTTCCTTGTGAGAACATTAGTTGTTTCTTTTGTTGAGGTTTGGGGTTTTTTTTGGTTTTAGTTTTTTGGTAATTAAATTAAAGAAGCCCTAAACACTTTTTGAAATCTATCTATTTTGTTTTTCAAAGGCCTGGCTAAAGCAGAAACTCAAACACACTTTGGAAAGGGAGGTGCAGCCCTGCCCTCCAGTAAAGCAATGTATTGTAACAAAGGTAAAGCTGCTGCAAGAGGGTTATCATTTAACAAATTGGAATTTTCTAACTAGGGGTCAACAGGGAAGGAAAAGTTGGCTTTCCTTGTCACTACTGCTGTTTACTTCTCATTACTTCAACTTCCTGATAAAGCATTTATAGGGTAGTTCATGCTGAGGCTGACACCACCAGGGCATGTGGACAGCCCTCGTGGTCCTGGCCTCCATCTCACAACTCTTACGTGAAAGGGCACCCATCATCCTGCACCTCTGGGAGAGTTGAAATCCTGAGAGGTTTGCCCTTTCCTCTTTTTGCATCTTTCTTGCTCTGTCCGAGAGACCAATATGAGCAAAGTCAGGTGCTGCTGCCTTAGTTTGGCACCACAGAGCTGTAGTGGCTTTGGGGGATGCAGCTTCACTCTCCCTGCACAGCTGTAAAGAGCTGTGTCCACCCCAGGTAAGGAACACAAGAAAACCAAGGAAAGGGTTGAAACAAGGTGGTTTAAAAGTTGGATGAGACTGGGGACTAGGGAAACTACAAATACCAGTCCTAAGAAGCCCATCAACCATAAGCAGGCAGCCAACTAATTGAGGAAATCATTGGTTGCAAAAGTATCCCAAGGTCATCTGATTGATTAGCTCACCACAGCTGCCAGCACGTTTAAAACAACTCTTTTTAATTATTAAAACATTTCAGGTAGTGGACATAGGTGTTTCTTGACCAAATTTAAACCCATCAGCAAAGTGAGATGAATTGCAAACCACACACTTCTGTGTTATATGATGTGTTATATGATTCTGTTTTATATGCTCCTCCTGAGCTCTGGTAGGTTTTCAGCAAGGTCATCGTCCAGTCAGCAGCTGGAGGAACCATCCACCAGCAAGTCATACATCTAGTGAAGTGAAACACCAGTGCTGCTATTGCTCCAATTTCCTGGCAGAGTGTTTGGAGTTGTTTCTGTTTCTGCAGATGAGAGCTGCAGCTCTAACCTGGGGTTAAATTTCTGAGACTGCTTTTCATCCACAGATGGGGCCAAGGGAGAAATCCAATATAACAGAAAGCAGAGGAGTCCTAGAGAAACCTGCTAGGACCCTAAGTCAAGGCTAAACCAGGCACAATGGCATGAGAAAACATGCCAATGGAACCTTTAATTTATTACATAATCCTGATAGCTGTGGTTTATGCATTTCATTGTTATTATATTCAACTACACTTATTGTACAGTAATTTCATGATTATAAGCTGCACCTTTTTCATTGAAGAATCCAGCCTACCCCAGTAGTGTGGCTAATCATCAGGTGCAGCTTATTTATGGACAAATCCTGTGCTCTACCTGGCTACCGGGACGTGCGGCTTATAATCAGGTGTGGCTTATAATTGTGAAATTACTGTCATTATTAAGTAGTATTCATATATTTTTAGTTTATCTTCAGAAGAATTTCAGTACATTTTATAGCAATACAACTGAAAATCTTTTTAACATAAGGACAGATGACCTGCCTCTGTACTTAAATACTTACATTTAGGTATATTTACCTAACCAGCAATTAAAAGAAACTCTATCCCAAAAAATTGAGCATGCTTTACATTTTCTGCACTTTTTCATAATTTTAAATAAAAAACTTCTTTTCTTTCCAAGAACACAATAAGTAAATGCTCTATACACAGCTATATCAAATTAAAGAAAAAGGTTGCTCTAGTTGTTTTTTTCCCCAGCTATATGCAAAGTCACCAATGTCATTGATGTTTCAAATATTTCTGTACAAACTTTGTAGTACACAGAACCTTTTCCTCATGATCTGTAAAACTCAGCTTTTATGAAACTTATCAGAGAGGTTTTATCATCCATTACTCATTTTCTGACTTCATTGCAAAGCTCTAGTCAGGAAGGGGTTTAAAGGAAAGGTAGGAAGAGAGTCAGGTGGGATCAAGTCAAGCCTGAAAAAAAGGTTTAGTGCTGTGAACAGGAAGAAAGCAAATTGGGGAAAATGAGCATTTTATGCTCATTAGATATAAATGAATAAAATATTTTTGTCAAAATCAGATAACAGAATTATAGAAAAGCTGAAAAAGTTTCTGACTGTAAAAAACCTTTACAATCAGAAAGAAATTTCCTCTCTGGGCAACACAGTGGATAATAGCATTCAATTAGTAGAGGGTTACTAGGACCCAGTGGTGTGTCCTAATAGCTGGGGGATGGATTATAAAAGAAAGGGGAAGCAGGGTTAGAATGAATGTGTTCCCTTTCTGCCTGCCTTGGGTGCTCTATGGTTTTTAGTTTGATTGTTCGATTCCCTGATTGCCCTCTGGACAATAAAACATTCTCTGAGGGTAAGTCTCTAGAAGAATTTGGACTGCAAGCTTACTTGCTTTCTGTGCAGCAATTCACACAGACTAAGGGATTCTTGATGTGTTGAAATATCTCCTAGTGGCTGGTGCTAGAATTAGATATTGGACTCCAGTAAATTAAAGTGTCTGCTATGGAAGTTTATTTGTGCTTAAAGCAGCAAAGGCAATTGTGTCTACATAGGGTGCTGCTGCTGGGAATTTATTTTCATTGTGGTGGCTTCTTTTGACAATGTGTGAATATTTAACTGGCTGCAGTTTAAGATTGAAAGTGTAAACCATACCATTCACAAGAGTTGTGTTTTACAATACAGACCTACTACACAACACACGCCACTGTAGGAATTGCAGATTAAAACTGATGGAGCGGATAAACTCTGTGTTTGGCTAGGGCAGAAAGAGGTTAAAAGTCTGACCTGCAAACAAATCTGGTGCTAGCTCTACCTCACAATTGCAGCTTTTGGTATGGAAAAATATTTAAAGTAACTTGAATGTGCCCTCAAACAAAGGATCCAGTTTAGTAAAACACAGACTTTCTGACTAAATAGCCCCCAGAGTTTCTTGGGTTTGCATTAATGATAACATATTATGGAACATAATTTACTTCAAAAGTAAACACACAGTTAGAAAGAGGTCTTTAGAGGGACTTTTTGTCATCTAAGGCCATCTAAGAATGACCAAGCAGCTACCTGGACTTCAAATAAAATAATGTACTGCTGTATCATGTAATCATAGAAATTCTTTCCAGATTTTCCATTATCTTGTCACAATCTCACATTATCTTTCCTTTTATCTGGATTAAGCTTTAGTCTGGCAACTGTAATCCAAGACTTGCTATCAATTTGTTATTAAATGCAGAAGAGGTATTCAGACCTGCTCAGGTCTAGAGCTCTGGTTAGGAGGAACATGCTAGCACCTGAACAGCTAGTGAATAAACCAGGTACCATTTTGCTCACAGTCATTTACTTATTAAGGATGACTTGTGAGGAAATGGAGATCAATTAAATGGAAGACAAGGTATCCAAAAACGTTCAGACACCTGTATCTGACCTCTGTGCATGTGCAGACTGGGATTTCAACACAAGAACACTTAATAGACATTATTCAAAACATTGGAGCTGGCTGTGTGTTCCGCTTTAAACCTTTCCTCACCTTTTTTACCACCCGATGTGAAAAAAATGTGGGAGGGTGACAATGACATAGAAAAGTTATGCATTTTGTCATCTGGCAGAATAGACACAGAGATGAAGCAATTTCCAGTGAGATTTTACAGGACCTGCTGCTCCCAGGAACTGCACATTTTTGAGCATCAGTTACCAGTGCACTATGATACCTGGGATGCCCTAATTTGAAGCCAAGTTCAGCTGCCTGGGATTGCATACACAGTAGTGGATTTGTTTAAATTACTTCAAACTAAGGCTAAACTGTTGCTGGTTCAGCAGGGTCTGTAGCATTTGGGCTGGTCAATGTATTAATTAAACAGCAGCGCTTGCAGTGAGGTAGAGTCCTGGGACTGATTGCACTCACTCCATGCCCTGGCTGCAGAGTGTGAGCTGGAGCAGCTGCTGATTCTTGCTGTACAACAGCACCATCAAGTGCCTCTGCTCCTCAGCACAGCCCTGCACCCCTTTCAAAACGGGAATAGTGTTACTGAGTTAATCATGATACCAAGATTTCCAGGAATCAAATGTCTGAGCATCAAAGATACTCTGTCACTTGCCTCCTCAGCTAGATGGAGACAGAAAATATAGCAACAGGCTTATGGGTTGAGTTTAGAGCAGGAAGAGATCACTCATCAGATACTGTCATGAGCAAAACAGATTTGGAGAAAATTACAGTAATTACACAACTATAAGGCACAGCCTTTTGACTAAAATTTTGATCAAAACCTGGAAGCGCGCCTTATAATCTGGTGTGCCTTATATATGGACAAAGTTCGGCAATTTGCCAAGCCAGAAGTGCAAGCCATGAGCTGAGCCGCACATCGTGAGAGCCGCACCAGCCAGCGCTGGGGGCAGGTGGGAATGCTGGGCCCGCAGCATGGGGAGAGCACCTGGGACTGTGTTTAAAGGCTACGCCGATCCGTGAAAAATGTTTGCAAATTGCGCACCTGCCAGTAAACCCCGCGATCCCACTATTCTGTCACTAATTCGTTACTTTGTTGCATGTGGATCCTCGCTGTAATCTATCACCAGTCAATTCAGAATAGGATAATAAGAAATAAAACAAGAACACTTTCTGTCCACCCCTCCTTTCTTCCCAGGTTTAATTTTATTCCTGAGTTATCTCCTCCCCTGCAGCAGCACAAGGGAACAAGGGAATGTGAGCTGTGGTCAGCTCATCACATGTCTCTGCTGCTCCTTCCTCCTCTGGGGAGGATGCTTCACCTTCTTTTGCTTCTCCAGGGGGAAACAGACTTGTCCAGCAGTGAGTCTGTTCTGGAGCTGACATTGGTTCTGTCAGACATGTGGGAAGCTTCTGGCAGCTTCTCACATCTATAGCCCCCCACAGCCAAAATCTGCCATGCAAATGAAATATGTTTATATACGGACAACTTAACATTTTGTCCAAATTTAAATTGCTGAATAGTAAATCACATGGTCTGAAAATTACTGAGAGTTCAGTATGGCCTCAAAGAGACATCATAGAATTATATAAGAGAAAGGGTTAGGACAGACATTTTTATCCTGGAGAATTCATAGCATTGTTGGGCTCCTATGCTGTATCATCTTAATTAGACAGTTGTGTCAGTAGACTAAAAATTATTTTCTTGTTTTTCTTATCATCTTCTCTACTAAAAGTGGTTTTACAGTGGAAGATTACTTTGATAGTCTTCATTTAATCCATTTGCTTTTTCTTCCTCGGATTTAACTATACCACTTCCTTCACATTCAGTTTCTAAGCATGATATTCTTATTTGAACTCTCAAATATGGGAAATTGAGAAAAATTGTTCTACTTTCAAGTAAATTTTTAACAGAAAAAAAGGGAAGGCAAATGAAAAAAAAGTAAAAAGATGGGTGGTTTTGAAATGAAAAGATTAATGACAAGAACATTTGAAGGTGTGTCACAGATCCTGAGGTACAGTGAAACGTGCCTAAATCTGATCCATCATTGTGAAAAATGACACCATAGGTTTTTAGGACAATGCCTATTGTCTTCTTTCAGGAAGGTTTTTCAATGGTCCCTAAGGTACCTGCAACCAAACCAAATTTTTTTTCTATTGTTTTCTTCTTGGTGATAAGGATATATAAGGATAAGGATATAATGGTATATTCTATCTGTCTCTTCTGCCCAAGCAGCCAGTCTGATTATACGAGTAAAGTAGAATCATAATTTTGTGCCTGCCTTAAGCACAATCTCAAGTAAAATAGGCAGGCATGAATATAATTTGAGTTCTGTGTGTCACTTAAGAAAGACTGATTAAGAAAATACATCTGCTCATCTGTTGTCTATTACAAAGTCAGAAATACCACAAAAATCACAAACATTCTCTAAAAGCTTTCATTATATTTGACTGGAATAAATGGGGAACTTGACAGGTGAAATATTTTAATATTTTCAGTCCTAAAATATGGCTTTTTCTTGTAAACAAGTCTTTCCTTTAATATAGCTAAGTTTTGTTTTTTCCTGAAAGGGATTATCTGTTTATGAATACTGCTTCTTGAAGGGCAGAAAGCTTTATTAAATCACTGTAACCATAGAGAATATAGGCCTTATTCCCATTTTATAGCTGGAAATCTCTGAAGATCTTGATTCATGTATGTCAGGTGATACACCATCAGCTAGGGCTTTGAGAAATAAGAACTGTAAGCCTTTATGCTTATATACATCCATCAATGAATTGCCATTATCATGCTACACTGAAAGAGTCCTTGTAAACACAGGATCAACCATTTCAATGGGCCCTTATGAGTAGCAAGATTCAGATGATAAGCAGTAATTAACTAAGCCACCATCAGCCTCCTCAGCCAGTAGTCTGGCTGTCCTGAAGGTAGCATGAAGGCAGAGCAAGTGGCTAAAAACTTCCTGAGAATCAGGTCATGTTAATCTCAAAATCACGAACCAATTTGGACAGTGGAAGCTAGATATTGTGGGGTTAATCCTTAATTCTTGAAGAAACAGACAGAAAAATACCAGAACAGAGTGTTACAGTACTTTCACGAATATAAGCCGCACCTTTTTCATTGAAGAATCCAGCCTACCCCAGCAGTGCAGCTTATATTCAGGTGTGGCTTATCTATAGACAAATCCCAGTGAAATGCCAACCCGGAAGTGAGAACCAGCCAGGGAGGGTGCCTGGGGCTGCCTTTAAAGACTTCTCTGGTCTATGGAAACTGTTTGCAACTTGAGCACCTGACACCAATTTGTGTCTGTTACTAATTTGTTACTTTGTTACACATGGATCATCGCTTTTTTTTAAAAAAAAAAGGTGCGGCTTATATTCAGGTGCGGCTTATATATGGACAAATTCCGTGGTCTACCCGGCTCCGGGGAGGTGCGGCTTATAATCAGGTGTGGCTTATAATCGTGAAATTACTGTATGTGAAATACGAGAATATGAAAATAAGGGGGAATTAATGTTCACTACTTACCAAGCAGTATTCTCTCCATCACATTTCTGGAGTTCAGAGACCTACAAAAATATCTTCATGAGGAAAAAGAAAACAAATAATGCTTAAATGTTACATTTCCTGGGTTTTGGTGAACATAAACATGGCAGATAAACATCTTAATGTCTGGTACTGGTTTCTGTCTGCTCAACATGATGTTTTAGTAGTATTAAACAATCATCACAGATGATCTGGTTACCTTTACTTGCTTACATCCATGTTTATAAAGTGCACAGTTGATTGAATTTGGCTGTATTTGAAACCCTCATTCAAGCATACAAGATGATGTGTTGGAAGAAAGCAAAGGTCTGGTTGATTGGGCGCATAATAAGTGCAGTTTTAATACTTGTACTCAAGATGGCAGCACAAAAACATAAAAGAAATGCCTCAGTGGAGACTCACCAGAGCACCACTGGCTCTTCCCTATTCATTTTATTGCATTCTCTTCAGTAAAACTGAACAGTTTGAAGCACATGACAGTGGGCAGTGAAGAACACCCAGAGAGCAAATAAGTGAAGAACATAATAATAATGAAGAAGAGGGGGGAAATCATTAATATCTGTGTTATTAAAAATAGAATAAGGGCAAAATAATGAACCTTCTGACAGAAGTTCATTAACAGTTACAAATAACAAATTAGAAAAATATTAGCATAAACTAGATCATGGTGAATTCCTACCAAATCTTTCAGCTTCAATGAATGCGATTGTGATGAATGTCTTCTCCCATCAAAATGACAACTATGATATTTTAAAAGAACATCTTCGTGCTTCCTTTGTGTGGCAATATTCCTGCACTTAAATGTATTCCCCACCACACATGTATCCCTTCTACCCCTTTGCTTTTCTGTCTCATCAGTTATGCATGTGCATTTTCCTATCAATGCATATGCATTATACAACTGTTTTGACCCAATAATTATCTAATGTGCTTAGCTACGAACCAACATAATGTGTGCTTTGCCTATAGAGATGAAAATTACTTACAGTAATTTCACAATTATAAGCCACACCTTTTTCACTGAAGAATCCAGCCTACCCCAGTAGTGCGGCTTATATTCAGGTGCAGCTTATTTATGGACAAATCCCAGCGAAATGCCAACCCGGAAGTGAGAGCCGGGCTGGGGAGGGCACCTGGGGCTGCCTTTAAAGGCTTTGCTGGTCTATGAAAACTGTTTGCAACTTGAGCACCTGACACCAAACCCGTGCTGGTGCGATTTTGTTACTAATTCGTTATTTTGTTGCACATGGATCCTCGCTTACAAAAAAAAAAAAAAAAAAGTGTGGCTTATATTCAGGTGTGGCTTATAATTGTGAAATTAATGTAATTTATTCCTCATAGATTATATAAGGTTTGATGCCAAGGAGCTTTGGTACCATGAACTCAGATATTGTAAAAATACACATCATTGTGAAGGTACGCCACTGTGTTTTATCACGCAGAAGGGAGGATTGCACCAGGGTAAAATACAAGGGGTAAAATTAGGGTAAACCAGAAAACTTTACAGCAAATCACTGACCAATATTAGGAAATATTAATAGAGCAGACACAATCCATCTGGAACCAAAAGAATCCCTATGAAGAATTTTCCAAAAGAAATTAATGCAGAAACATAGTACTTCCATGAAGGTAGAAAATGGGATGTGTTAATTGTCCATTACATTGTAGCAATATCAGACTAACAATGCTTAAATACTCCAGGCCCTGTTAGTATCTTTGAATCTTCACATCAACCTATTTTCACAGACAGCAAACTAGAACAATGTGTGAGAGACAGAGATATATGGTGTCACAGTTTATGCTAAATCTGCATAATAAGAGTTTGTGTTATGTTTAGAAAAGAGTATGGTGGCTTGGAGAAGAAGACAGGCTGTGTGTCATCTGTTAGTGGTGTGCGAGTGTACCTCTCCCTTTAGGAAACAGAGGGGTGGCTGCTAAATTGGGAGATCTCTCAGAAAGGAAGTAGCTAGAGCAGATAGTGTAATATTTATGGATTTTCATAGTAATTTCAACTTTCAAACTGTCTCAAATTTGGCAATGTAGGATAGATGAAGTAAGTAAACTAGTCCTCATTGGAAAATGCCTTGACTCAAGGTCAGCCTTTTTTTTTGCTTTTCCTAAAATGGGAAAATGATCTGCAAATGCCCACAATATCTGATATTATTTATCAGAGGGGATATAGTATTGTCATTTTCTCTCCTTATTAATGGATCCTGCAAAAGAGAAGGAGGTATTTTTAAGGCTTTCTTCAGTTTCTTAGTCCCCGTCTCTAGCAGCATTTCCAAAGAGTCACATGTAGCCATCTGGTTACCATCTGGGTTTTATGAAACAGCATGGGACATTTCCAAGCAGTTATGCAGGAAAAAACTGAGCATCAACAGTTCATGTGTAAAAGTACCTGAAAGATATATGCATACTCTGCCAGGGAAGCTCCATCATACAGAGCATATGACCAGCTTTTTACCCAGTACTTTTTTTAATATCTATTCATTTTGAATATCTATTTAGTAGCCCCTCTGACTTGTTGCAGACTGAGTCTGGCCTTTGCTTTCTGAGCTATAATCAGTCTAGCTGAATTTTATCTTCTGGTATCAATGCTGTAAGACAGCACTTACTCATTGCAGGGCATTATACCCAGTTAAATGCAGTTGTACATGCTGGTCATGGCTTTGTGGGTGTTCTGCTCAAGAAAGAAGGCACTTTGCAATCTCCCATGTTTTTGCTTTGCAACAGAACCTTTTCCTTGGGCTTCTTTGGAGCCACAGAATACCCAAAGGAATGTTATACTAAAATATGTTTCCCAGCCATATGCCTGGTTTCAGCATAGAATCATAGAATATCCTTAGTTGGAAGGCATTCACAAGGACTA
The DNA here is from genome assembly GCA_009812075.1 of Sialia sialis. Lineage (NCBI taxonomy): Eukaryota > Metazoa > Chordata > Aves > Passeriformes > Turdidae > Sialia > Sialia sialis. The sequence continues at coordinate 33,025,147 of VRYO01001878.1, forward strand.
TCAAACTCCCCATCCCGCACAGGACAAACCCAACAATTACACCATATGCCTGAGGGCATTTAACAGGAATGCAGTAAACCCAGCATGAACATTTGAGCTTAGAGTCAAAAAAATGCAGTAATTTCACGTGTATAAGGCGCATCGGAGCCTAAGGCACACTTCCGGGTTGTCAGCAATTTTCTGAACTTTGTCCATATATAAGGCGCACCAGGGTATAAAGCACACTTTTTTTTGCAGCGAGGATCCGCGCGCAACAAAGTAACGAATTAGTAATGGAATCGCGCAGTTGTGGGGTTTACTGGCAGGTGCTCAATTTGCAAACTTTTTTAACAGATCAGCACAGCCTTTAAACACAGCCCCAGGCACCCTCGCTGTGCCACGGGCCCCGGCACTCCCACCTGGCGCCAGATGCTGCGGCCGCCCCCCCTTGCTCACCACGGCGGCCACCGCAGCTCGCACTTCCAGGTTGCCAAATTCCCAAACTTTGTCCATACATAAGGCGCACCGGCATATAAGGCGCACTTCCGGCTTTGAATCAAAATTTCAGTCAAAAAGGTGTGCCTTATACTCGTGAAATTACTGTAATTGCGTCCCTTTGCAGCTGCCATGATTGCACAACAGGTTGTATCTTCACATGTAAAGAAAGTAAAAATCTGCAGCATTTTTTGTAGCACGTCTTGGTGGCAAATGCTGGTCATTCTGCCCTTCAATTCCTCTTATTTCTTGCTGGACACACAATTTACAGGGCTCTGAAAACATCAATATAATATGAATCCTCTAATCCTCTAACTGGTTTTGCTGAGACTCTACCATATGCAAAAAAAAAAAAAGCCAAGCAAAACAAAATCAAGCAAAACAAAACAAAATTAAAACAAACAAATAAAACTCCAATGCAAAACAGACCAAAAGGAGAAATTAATTAAATAAATCTGATGTCATGGCTTTGATACCTCCTGTTCTCTTTCCATGTAATATTTATATTTCTATTAAGCTACTATTTGAAAGATATTCAAATGGACTGTTTCTTCCCCAAATTGCACCCAGTTTAAGATTTATCCCTAGGAGTACCATGACTTCTGATAGTTTTCCTGACAAAACAATTGTTACCATCCCTTCCTGAGATCAAACTGAAAGTGCCTTTTGAAATGGTTGAATCCATTAATTTGATTTTCTTATTCATCTTCCTTCATGGTATTTCTTGCAGTCATATTACTCCTCTGAGGGTTTTCATAATCCTAAGCTTGTATTTGTCTTGAGCTGTAAAAAGCAAAACTCTTGGGAAGAAGGAGGAAGGAATAGTTTTATTCCTATAAGCAAAAATTCAACAAATTGATAAAGATGAAAAGACAAACTGGCAATATCATTTAAGGTCATTTTGGGTTTAGCTAAAGACAATAAGTTGAAAACCTGCCAGAATATTTCAGGAGGGCTCTGTATAGAAGAGAGAATTTGTCTGTCCTCTTGCTTTTTTTGGATTAAAACCAAAAATTCCCCTGTGTTCTGAGAAAGCGTATCCACACACAATATTTATGGTAACTGAAGATAATTAATGATCTTCCATATAAGAAGAAAATAGGAGACAGGCAGATGGGAGAGTCCTTAGAAAAGCAAAGAAGAGTTTTGCTCTGAAAAAAAATCAATTCTGAAGTAAATATATGGAGACTCCTCTGTTTCCTCTCTTGTCAAAGGAGATGCAGGTTGTGGAGACATTACAAAAGAGAAGATTAGGGAGCTTGGGCATAAAAGGAGTTAGAATAATGAAAATGATCCATGTGGTTGTTCCGTAGGAGAACACCCAGAGCTCTTTTGATATATATCATAGCTGAAAAATAATACAATAATAAAATCTCTGGAATTCAGAAATGGGTTAGTGGCAATGGTATGTAAAATGTTTTTGCCTTTACAAAAATGTATTTGCATGTTTGCTTAGTTAAGGCAAACAGCAGTCATTATAATCCAACCAAAGCTTCAGCTTCCACCTAAAAGCTCACTGATCTACCATCAAAAAACCCAAATTGTATGGGTACTGGAACTTTAAATTTACCAGCTTAAAAAAGAAAAGAAAAATACAAAATACCTTGTGCCAAAAAAACACACTCTAATGTTCTCGTTGATTTATGAAATATTTTCACTGTTAGTTTTAGAAATGTTATGACTGAGTTAGTATAATATTTTAGACTATTTTGCTTTTTATTCACTTGCTGGAGTTTGTCCCTCTCAGTTAATACGCTTAAAGCTCTCTTTTCTCTTGTTCTTGTTTTGGTTTTTTTGGAATATACGCAGCTTCTCAAATCACAAATTTCTTTCACTGGTAAGAATTAAGGCATTGCAGTAAATGGTGTCAAGAGATCTTGCTTCTTTTGAGTGATCACAGCTGAAACATAGCTAACTGCTGAGTTTCCATGAGCTAAAGCTTATACAGGCATGAAGACACAAGCATGAAGGCTAAGCCAGAAGAAGTTTCTCTATTTCTTTAATGCTGTGAACTTGTAGGAAAAGACAGTAACGGTGGCTAAGCATTTAGCCACAAAAAATTTAAGTTTTACTGAGACCATCAGAAGTACTGGATGCAGACGTTTTAGCATCTCCATGTCCATTAGTGATTAGTGGAACCTTCACAGGTTCTGTTAACTATATATATATATATATATATTTCAAATATCAACTCATGAGAGAAGACCTAGGTGCTACAATGTAGGCAGAGATCAACACATAGAGGAATTTGACTGTAGGGAGAATCCCAGAAGCACAAACAACTTCAGATTTTCAAACCTGTGTTTGGCGAAATCTGAAGTACAGAAGTGAAGGAGGTAACATAAAACCGTGGGGACAGGGGAGATGAAGCAAGAGCAAGAGAGTTTGAGACACAGACTTGCTCCATCAGAAAATTAATAGAAAAGGCAAGATGGCAATGAAAAAAAAGAAAAACTGTTTTCACTAAAAGGAAAAGGGCCAGAACTGAGAGGCCAAGGGAAATATAAATGATTTTCAAGATGTTGAGGAGAGAAGAAAATATGACTGTCAGACAGAAGAGAATAAAGAACTGAAGCCTCTTAAAATCACAGTAAAGATACAGGTTTTCATTACTCAAAAGTCCTGGCTAAGAAATTGTAGATTTTGAGCAGATCCAGCAGAAAATGTGTTGTTTATCAGGATGCATTTAGTAAGAATATAAATTAGATGAAAATGTAAGGTTATAGAGATTTCTGGTAAAGCCAGAAGAACGAATTAATTATCTTTCATGCTGGAACAAGTGACACAAGTGTCCCATTAGGTGACTGTAATTTAAAAATTCATGGTAGTTACTGAAGTTTTCAAGTCCATATGAAAAAAAGCAAAAGCATGGCAAGATTGGGAAGCAGAGGGATAACTTAAGATAGCAAGTGCTATGGAAAAGATCAGAAGGAAGAAGAGTCCACAAGGAATGCAGAACTGTGGTGAGAGAGAGAAGAGTATTAGAGTAAAATGATGTCTTCAAACACAGGATATTTAGTGTAAAGTGAGAATGAGGCAGAATAAGTCTTGGAAAATTACAAGAAAAAAAGAAACCATTTAGCCATGACTATATGAGTTTAAAAACTATGAAAACTACATGAAGTATTGGCAGTTATCATTAATGACAGTAGTTCAGAAAGGAAAGGTATAATTGTCTTTAGAAGTTCAAGGAAAGAAAAACACAGGAGCTTTTTCCTAAGAACTTGATTAGTGATGCAAAACTGGGAAGCCTCTGCCATACAGATAAGTATTCTGTTTTCATGCAATATCAGACAACCTTGAAGACATTTTTAAAACAGTAATTGAATAGCAGTTGATGTTTCAAAATGCTGCAGCTATCAAGCGATAATAAAATTTTTCTGCTATAAATGGGAAGAATTTTGTGATTGGGAGGAAATGAACTGAGATGCCTAGCTAATCAGCTGAAGCCTCTGATTTGTTAGCATAGAGAGGGCTAAGAACCTGGCATAACAAGAAGTACTTCCAGAAGAATAAATGGAAAAATTTTAAGGTCACCAAATAAATTTTGCAACTTTGATTACTATGTACACTACTGATCAACTGTGTTGTAGAATGACAAGTTCATAGAGAAAGTCTACCAAGTTGCTGCAAATCTTAGAAGGAGAGCTATAAATAGAGCTACAAGAAGGACTTGCATTGGGCAGTATATGTGTGCATTTATGTGTGTTGATGACCTAACTTTCAGAAGATTAACAAGGGACAAAATAAATCATACTTGGTTTTACATAGCATCTGAATTTAATCACAATATGCAACTATGCAAAAGTGCCTGAGTGAAAGTAATCTCTCAAATTCCTTTCCCCTTTCCTCCTTTTTTTTTTTCCCTGACCAAAATATAACTTAGTTTTAAGTGGATTCTAATGGAATTTACAGAACTGACCCTGCAGCTTTCCAATTATTTTAAGTTAGTAAATTTTCAAAGTGTTGAAGTATTCTGACCCTTATGATGGAAATCCCAAAGGAGTACAATACAGCAATGCAGGTAAAAAGCAAAAACAAACAAACCAACAAATAAAACATTTTAAACTAAGTTTATTGTATTGTCACCATAAACTGAGTGATTCAGCTGAAATTCTTACTTGCTTTGTCATTCATCACTGCAATGTGGTTTCCCTTCTGCCAAGTCCAGTTAGCTCTTTCACACAATACCTTCAAGATTTATTTTAATTGTCATATCCAGTCTACCCACATCACACTCAGAATTATGAGCTTTTTTGATATCTTTAGACAGATTTTATATCTGATATTTCTAGATAGTAAGAACATGACCATGTTAATAATACATCTAAGGCTGAGAGTCTTGATGTGAAGAAATCGAAGAAATAACTCAATCCTAATTGCTGATCTATGTGTTAGAGAGATTCCTTTTGCTTAGCTTTCTGACCACAAATAGAGGAAAAAACTGTATGTTCACAAAAATAGCACAGCCCTTTTGTCACAAATATTAAGGATACAGCTGTGGAAATACTAAATTACATCTGTGCTGTAAAAATCTCAGGCTATTTAGTATTACAGTAATTTCACAATTATAAGCCGCACGTCCTGGTAGCCGGGTAGACCACGGGATTTGTCTATATATAAGCCGCACCTGAATATAAGCCGCACAATTTTTTTTTTTAAGCAAGGATCCATGTGCGACAAAGTAACAAATTAGTAACAGAATTGCTGCCAGCTGGGTTTGGTGTCAGATGCTCAAGTTGCAAACAGTTTTCATAGACCAGCCAAGCCTTTAAAGGCAGCCCCAGGTGCCCTCCCCGGCCGGCTCTCACTTCTGGGTTGGCATTTCACTGGGATTTGTCCATAGATAAGCCGCATCTGATGATTAGCCGCACTACTGGGGTAGGCTGGATTCTTCAATGAAAAAGGTGTGGCTTATAATTGTGAAATTATAAGAATCTTGACCTATTTTTGCATAGGTCCCAGTCTTCAAAACCTTAGTCAAAACATTTGATTTATTGTAAGTCTCAATGACTGACTTATTTTTAATAACGTATGAGAGACTGATAGGCTTCAATAGATGCTTAAAGGTTTCAGTTCAGACAGAAAAAAAGAAAGTTCAAATTCTCAAAGCTAAGAAGCTCCTTGACTGTACTATTTTCCTCTTCTGCTGCCAATAGCTGAAGTCTTCTTACTGCCCTCTTCTTCATTAAAACTATTGCTCAGACACTGTTATGTTTTTGTTGCTATGCTGTCCCTTCCTGCTTGTGCTATAAAGATGACATCTCTGCAAGCTGCACATCAGAATGATACTCAGGGGGAGAGCTCAGAGCTATACCCTTGGAGGTTTCTTGGAGTATGTTCTGTAGAGCTCCTATGTTTCTCACCTTTCCAGTCTGACCTTCATTTTGAACTTGGAGGTGTGTAATGATGAACCTCTGCACAGGATGAAAGAAAGGCTGCATACTGCTGTTAGCATTTGCTTGACTGGTAACAGATGTTCATGAAAGAGATAATTTTTTTTTAACTGTCTTGTGGTCTGATGTACAAGGCATGGAGATTATTAACATTCTCATCAGTTACCATACTTTCCATTAATCCATTTTTCTCATTGTTTATGGGAGGCAGTGATCACACATTTTCACAAGATGCTATCAATTTAACAGTAGCTTCTATTCAAATAATTTCAAAGTTAAGTGTAATCTAATGATGTAATACTAGAATCAACATCTGATCTATTTTAATTCTTTCTCTGTGGCCTATGTCAGTTTATGTGTTATATTCTATTCAGCAGCAAAAAAAAAAAGGAAATACCTGTGATTTTTCATTCTCAAGGACACAGCAGTTCCACTGAGAGTCATCTTTCCTCTCTCATCCCTGTAGAAATCCCTGCACCTGTGCTTGAAGTCTTTGAGGTCTCAGCTAATGAAGTAGGTGCTATTTATAACTCTCCAAACCTCCAACAGTTTTTGATGAAAAACAGTCAGTCCTGAAAGCATCTGTGCCACACAAATAGTTACTCAGACTTGAACTTTAGACCAGCTCTGTTCAGAGAAGACAACCTGTCCTTTCTGCCTTTTCTTCTTCATGTCAGATGTTGTGTACCAGGACAATTTCACATCTTTACTTTAAAAAAATAGAAGGAATTTGAGCCATAATGTCAACTGAAAACTTAGTAATAATTGCACCAAGTTACTCTTGATCAAGTGTCTGTGGCCTAACAACTCCTGCTCAGCTGGCACACAGAGACTGTCAGCCCCCATTGCCAAAGTGTTATGTGAAGTCACACAGCTTCAGCAGCATTCACACAGTTACCACAGCTCACTTCAGCACAGCATGCTATTTAAACACAGTATTTTGTCTGGAAGTCCTAAACTTTTATGCATTAGTCAGTTCTCCTTCTGTGTAGGAAATCTGTGTCAAGAGACAAGTTTTTTGGAGATTTGAGCCAAATAGTGTAAGTACAAATGTGTGGTGCCTTGACCCATATTCTCTGTAGAATCATTATGGTTGTGAAGTTTTCTATGTGGTCATACTCATCCTTTTTTTCTTTTGTCAGCCATCGATAATTTCAGTCACATAAATTGGCTAAATGACTCTGCAATCAAAAGTAATATCTTCCAGCTATGGACAGAAGACATTTGACTGATTGCAGAGAAGAAGTTGATTGCTGCCGTAAAAATTCCCTGAAGAGTCCAGGTCCGGGCCGAGTAGACCTGATCAATTTTCCTGTGGCATGCTTACCCTTGCTGAGGGAGGGGACAGAGGAAGGAATCAGTGAGGAAGAGCCTCCTGAACAAGCTACCCTCTTGGTAGTTATCCAACAGCTGGGAGGGCTCTAGTCAGTCCCTGAACAAAATATTCCTGGGAACTTTATTTTGTTTTACAAAATGGAGGACTGGAGCTTCCATTCTCTCTACAAAATAGGAAAAGAGTATGGGATCATTTTCTGAGCTTGTATTTAGTACTTTTTCTATGGAATTGCCCTCAAATGAAGCTGACTGAAAACCAAAAAAAGGATCTATGCAATTGCTCTGGCTCTACAGAAACTTGCAGTTGTCTCATTCTTCCCTCCAATTAATATATTCCATGCATTCACCTCAGCAGCTCTGCTCATAGCACACTGTGGCACCAGCCTGTTACAGCACAGAAGAAGGACTGAAAGGGTTCATTCTAATGAACATAAACTTCAAGACTCAGCCCTGCTGTCACTGAGTCTTTGATTTCAAATGAGGGAGAAAGCACTACTGTGTAGGCTTGAAAATGGACAGCCTGAAACAGCCACCTGCTAGGGAAAGAGAGAATATACTCATCATGCATGATATAGCAGCAACTCTGCTGTTAAGTATATGCCTCTCATACAGTGCCAATGGGCAGTCTATGGTCCTGGAAATAAATCTGTACCATATTCCACAACTGAAGACAGGACAGAAGGCTGAGAAGTAAGAAGCTTATTTTAGCTGACTGGGTTACTAGAACACGGTCAGAATTGACAGTTTTGCTGATATAGCAAAATTGAATGTATTTGGCTTATACAAACAACAAACAGAGAGCAGTGAAAAATGAGAGGAGCCAAGCAGACTATCTCAAGACAAGCTGAAATGACTCATGTTAATTTATACAGTGGCTCTAATGTTTTCCATTAAATAAGGACTTTGTTTGGTAGCTCTGTTACCAATTAAGTTGTAAAAACTTTCTGTCGCAGAAGCAGGGTCTGGGGGTCACCCCAGGTTGTACAGCCTGGGAAGCATTACACAGAGATTTTCTGGTGGCTCTACCCAGGACCAGACCTACTCAGATTATTCACTTGATTTATGTGAACTCCACTCTCCAGTGCTGCTAACTCAGAGAGGATTCTCAACTCAGACACAGCACAACATCACATTTGCCCTAGCACTGTCCTGCTTCTGAGTTCACTCTGAAAAGCCCTCTCAAAATCTGAGGCTGTGAGTTTTGCAAGACCATCCTTAGGCCCAGTAGTATCAGCTCTGAACAGGAGCTAAGAATTCAAATTTGACCAAAGCCATCCAGATGGGAATTGACACTTTACAGAAGATGACAGAAAAAAGAGAAACACCCACACCAAGTCTGCATGTAGCAGATCAGGTTTGTGTGAGTTATTGGTATAGGGTCTATATCACATGAAAGCTGATCAAATGCTTCAAATGCACCTGAATAATCCAAGCCAAAACCAACCAAACCAGCTCTGCAGCTCCATTTTCTCACATCCATGACATGGTTAATTGGCAACATGGATGAAGAGTCTATGGATAATTGAGAGTGGAGTACACAATATATCAGCATTCTCTTGGCACATTTGAGTACTGACACATTTGAGTCCTTGAAAATGAATACCCTATAGGTATCTCTGCCATGGAAACAGCAGGGTCTCCACAGACCATGAGCCTAAATTCTAAGTTATTGTGTCTAAAGTTCCATATCAATTGGTACCTTGTCTAGCTCTTGTAATATGTAGGTGAGTTTGAAACATTCCTCTGCTGACAAGACATTTGGATATAGGTAGAACTTACACTGTCTAAATATATCCTTAAGTACCAGATGCATGAGGATATTTCTGGACTCAGTCTCCCACTGATTTCAACAGATCCGGTATCTGCTTCCTACTTAGAAAATTAGTCACCTGTGTTTCATGCAGATAAATTTTAAGGGTCATATTTTCCCTGTGTCCTCAGCAGACTGACCTGTGGACAAGTCAAAACCACAAGCAGTCATGCCAGCACAATCTTATTTTGTACTTGCTGATGTGCTTCTCATTTTGCACTTCCTACCTTCTTTTAAAGTAAGTAGAGCACATTTGCTTACTCTACTATCAAAAAAAGCAAACAGAGACGAAATCATGTAAATTGAATAAAAAATCGCAAGCTTTCAAAATTCTGTGCAGTATGATGGGAAATATTTTATCTAGGAAAGTGAGGATTTAAATGGGAAAATGGAAAGTATTACTATACTTCTAACAAATTATTACCAGAAACTGACAGTTTCTAACAAGATTGGGATGGGGAGGGATGTCTGTTGACTCAGCGCTTCTTCTGAAGCTCTTTTATGGAGGAAGTCAGACTTCAAAAGATAGAAGCATGCATAAGAAAAAATTAAATAGTGACATCAAGTCAAAATTAAAAATCCATACTATGAGTCATGTTTGCACAGTGATGGACATCACAGTTTTTGTGATCAGATAAGTGGCTAGATAAATACATCTACTGGCAGAGAAACCAAAGTGAGTAAAATTAATTCATCTTGAGAGTAGCAGGAGTATAGATACCAGATAAAATCTATTCATATCTTGTTTCCACTACAGAACATCCTACACTAGCCTTGATATCACTCAGTTACATTGCTATTTAGATTATAATGCATCTGAAAAAAGGCAGCAAAGCGGGAGAATGGTCTGGAGCACAAGTCTTGTAAGGAGCTGAGGGAGTTGGGGTTGTTTGGCCTGATGAAAATGAAGTTCAGAGAAGACCTTATTCACTCTCCATGACTACCTTAAAAGAGGTTGAAGCCAGGTTGGGGTGAATCTCTTTTCCCAAATCACAAGCAATAGAAAAAAGGAAATGGCCTCAAGTTGTACCAAGAAAAGTTTAGATTGAATAAGACAAAAAATTTCTACACCAAATGGTTATCTAGCATAGGAAAAGGCTGCCCAGTGAAGTGGTTGAGTCACCATCCCTGAATATAATTAAATCCATGTAGGTGTGGCATTTAGGGGGACAGTCTCGTGGTGGACTTGGCACTGTAAGATCTACAGGTCAACCCCATGATCTTAAAAGTATTTCCCAACCAAAATTGTTCTAGAATTTTATAATGCTGGGAATAATTTTGCAGACAAATACGTCAACATGAAAAGAGTCTGTTCTAAGAGCTCACATAGTCTAGGGTTTAGTGGGATAATGGTGATATCACTTTGAAGTCTAGTTCCACAATTCCAGAATTTATCACATATTTCCTCCTTATTCACAGGACTCTCCATGTTTGTGCTCTCTGTCAGTACTCTCCTCCCATCTGAGAAATCACCATGTTTGTACATAACTGCAAATGCTTCAAGATGGGAAAGAAATTAGCCCAATTAAAGCCTTAAAAATGAGAGTTTACAGTTTTCTATTACAAACTAATGAAGTCCTTCTTCTGAACAAAGGACAGTCATGATCATTCTTTGTACTTCAATTTTCCTGGAGGATCTTCACTCATCCTTTTTTTGTCTTCTTCATCCCATTATTTTGTGAAGTGCTGCCATTTCTCTTCGATTTAGTAAATACAAAAATTGCAAAGTAGGCCCAACTGTCTGAGAAAAGAAAGCTTTTATTCAGACATTACTTATAGCATGTAACAGAACATCAAGTTCTTCAATCCATTCTTCTGTCTTAGAAGTTACGGTGTTGCATGTGAAAGTTCCAAATGTCATGTCTCTACTCCCAGACATAATTGACACTGAACAAAAAACCCACCATTTTGGGTTTGGAATTGTAGAAATCTTACTGGCTTAATATACGAAAAGTAATTACTTAACTTCAGGAGTGCCTTGTGCTGTTTGGATGCTAGGCTCAGGAATCTGCTATTAAGCAGACTCTCTCACATCATTCCATCTGACATTCCCTAAGGCAACCAAGATGCCTCAGTGAACCAGACGATCATTGTAGGCCTTCCAACTGAAATGATTCTGTTCTATTCTGTTCTATTCTATTCTGTCATAGTGACAGCATGATGGGTCTAAAAGGAGACCTTCACTGGAGGCAAGGGATGACATACACATGCAGCACCATATGAGTCATTTTTGCCACTTGACTCACTCCCAGGTGTCCCACAAGTCATGAATGTCTGACTTGGCTGGGTCCTGCTCTATTTGACCTGTCACCTGTTACGTTTTGGGGCACAGTCAGCTTTGCTTGTTCCAGTTGTGGCCAGTTAATGAGCTTTCTGGTGTAAACAAGCAATCTTGGGCACCTATTTCCCCTATTATGGAAGGTGGAGAAAGTATTGAATTCAGAAAAACTCCAAACAACTGCCTGCAGCCATGGACTTCTGTCAGAGACGTGCATGCAACATATTCATAGTATTGTAACAGATCATCTTAGTTAAAGGAGACAGTACATTTCTTCAGCTTTTCCTGCCTGCTCTTTCTTCTGTGAATCCCAAACACTTCTT